>ML104693.1:96271-201057 GCA_003697995.1 Taxidea taxus jeffersonii | reverse complement strand
AGGTCCCAGAGGCTGCTGACTGATGCAGCAGGTGGGGACCTGGGGGCCTCTTATGTGCTGGGCACCATCCTCTGTGTACTATATCCTCATTCATTGCATCATCCATTTCCTCACTCAGTCATTCACCAGATATATACTGAGCACCTATGGGTGTTGAGCACCATTCTAGCCCCAGGATACAGCAGTGAACAAAGTAGACAAAAATTCCCACCCTTGTGGGACTCAAGTGGCAGAAACTGAGAAAAAACGATGAGTAATAGGATAGGTCTAATGGTGACAAACATAGGAAAGAGGCAGGGGTTGGGGAGAACAAGGCTGGGGTCCTGCAGTTTCCGGTAGGGTGATCTGGGAGAGTCCTACAGAGAAGAGACCAGAAAGAAGGATTTCACTCCATTGCACATATATTCCTTGTTTACTGTGTTAGGAACTGTGTGTTAGGCACTGTGGAGGGTCTCCTGGAAACTTCCCATTTTCTGATATACTTCCTTCTACAAACTTAGAAACAAAAGCTTAGTTTTTTGGTTGCATGTGATGGAAATACAGTGCATATTTGCTTAAATTAAAAAAAAAAAAAAAAGGACTCACTTAGTTGGCAAATCCAGTAATAGTTCTGCCTTCAGCCATGGCTAGATTCAGATAGCTGATCTCTGTCACCAGGAATTCATCTCTCTCCATCTCCCACTCCACTGTCTCCAAATTAGCTTCATTCTCATCTCTCTGACCAAAGTGCCCACAGATTCCAAGTTCCACCCCGTCAGCTCAACTATTGCACTAGAGGACTGCCTCTCTTTTCTTTAGCTCCAGCAAAAGTCTCAGGTCTCCCTCTCATTCTTCCAGGCCAGGTCATATGCCCATCTTGGGAGACGAGGGTTGGCCCTTCCTGAATGATAGCGTTTAAGACCAGGGGAGGGGATTCCTCAACAGAAGACCGGGGTGCCATTGGCAGAAGAGGAGGGACGAAATGCGGGGCAGTAAGAAACAGCAAACGTCCATCCTGGCAACACTTGCCAGGGCTGAAAAGAGCCTGTGAATGGGACTACCGTCCATGGCCCCAGGCTGTCACCAACAGACCATGTGACCTTGAGCCAGCTCTTAGTTTTCTAGTGTCTAAATGAGGGTGCTGGACAGGCTGGTTCTCTGAGGATCCTTCTAGCTCTTAATTTGTTTGAGTTTTAGGCACATTAGTGGAAAACAGACACTATTTCATTAAATTCCTGGGTTTGAAACAATACAGCCTTATGGATCCTAGTGAAACCCATGGGTGGTTCACTGCCCCCCCCCCAAACTAGCTCTTTTAACAAATGCTGAGGAAGCTGTGGGGGACACAAGACTTGTCTCTGCTAAAGCCATGTCATCTCCTGGTGTCATGCGGCTACAGCTTTGGCCATATGCATGCAAGGAAGCTTCATGAACTTTTTTTAGTCTGGTGGTGGGAAATGAACTCATTGCCACACTTTCATGTTCCAAAGTCCAGAATGGCAGATTATGGAAGATTTAGCCTGGCTCTACCTCCCAGACTGAGCTTGGGAGCCGGCCACTGTTTAAACAACACAGGACTATCAACAGCTGTGGGGAAAACCAGCTGTGTGGATGTCAGCATGAGTTTCCGAGACACTGATTAGATGTCTCAGTCCAGAATTCTGTTTTAATGGTTATGTCTCATCTCTCCAGTTAGACGAATGCCAGTGTATTTCTCCAGGAAGATGGGGAGGGATGACGGGGATTGCTCCTTGGTGACTATGCTGGGGTGACTTACTCTTTCTGTTCATGAGATGTCTGTGGGGGCCAGTGTCTGTCCTACTTGGTAGGAGACTTGGCCATGACTCATCTCAAAGCTAGAAGCCACGTCCCACCCTTGCATAGGAGGAAGGATTAGCTATGTGAGTCTTGGGCTGAGCAGTGCAGTATGGGAGGCAAGAGCCCTGGGACCCAACAGGTTTAAAGCCCAGCAGCAGTGCCACTTCCTGGCTGTGTGACCTGGGGTGAGTTACTCGAGCTCTCTGAGCCTCAGTTTCCCCATCTGAAAGCTGAACAATAATAGCACCTGCTCCTAGAGTGTTGTCATATTTAAATAGAAGAACATGTGTCAGGTTCTGGTCAGCCAGAATAATGACTAATGGCGGTGGTGGAGGAGTCATTCCAACACAGTCGTGGACGAACAGGGGACAGAGCGGTGTCATATTTATAATGGCTAACACGTGTTATGCTTATAGGACAGGCCCAGACACTTATGTGACAGACAGTGTTCTAAACTCTTCTAAGTACGTTAGCTCGGCTTGTTAATGTGATCATTCATGGAAGCTTAGGTGGGTACTATCGTCATTGTCATTTTGCTGAGGAGGGAATACTGAAGAGTTAAGTAACTTGCCCAAAGTCACACAGCCAGTGAGTGGTGGATGTGGGATTTGAACCCAGGCAGCTGGCTCTAGCGTTCTAACAACTATGCTTTACAGTCTCACTAAAGTAATAAGAGTGACGCAGAGCTTCCTATGGGTCAGGAAATGTTCCAGGCACTTTCTGTAGATTGGCTCATTTAACCGCCTCCCCCCAGCTCACCCTCTGAAGTGGTTGCTGTTTTTCTCCACATTTTGTGGTTGAGGGAGCAGCAGCTGCCATCAAGAGGTAACAGCATGAATGGAGTTCACATCCTGATTAGCTGGATGATTTAAGACGGGGAAGCTGACTTTGCTGAGGTTTGGGGTTGCTGTGGGGTGACTGAGGACTGATGACAAGCACTGTGTGCAGACCTGGCCTGGAGCAGAACTTCTCTGGAGGGTGGCTATTAGCGAGAGGCCCTGGCTCTGGACCCCAGCTCTGTCCTTGTCTTGGGCTGCTCCTGGTAGCTAGAGAGGGCCGAGAGCTCTTCGAAGAGTGTGGCTTCTTAGGGGAAGAGGTCTTTGAAGAGATGTCTCTACCCCCAGCTAGGCCCAGTCTGGCACCTCAGTATAGCTTGACTCCCCTGCAGATCCTGGGTCTGGCCTTGAAGGTGACGGTTCTGCCCCCTGGAAGGTGGAGAGACTATGAATCTGTCCCAGCTACTTGGGGGCAAACTGTCTCTAGGTCAGGTCTTGGTGTGCTTAGCTGCAAAATGGAGTGAGTGGGGATGGAAGCATGCAATTAAAAGTACCAGATCCAGAAAATTCTGTAGTTTCACAGTGTGGAATAAGCAAGTCTTCTTGCCTGTGTTTTACATAATGAACATGTAGAACCTTACAAGGCACTCTTCCAGTAGCTAGTTAGTCTCTAGCGTTGGCTGTTTGAGCTGAGCCTTGTTCCTCCCTCTGAAACAACACTGAAAGCTGTATTCTCATTACTAAACCCGTGTTTATGGTTTATTTTTCAAATTAATTTTTATAAAGGTAAAGTTCTGGGTCCTTTTAATGTTCTTGGAAAATGCTGTCAAATTACCCCGTGGAAATGTTCTATCAGTTTAGACATTCACAATTGTGAAGCACAGTGTCTGTTTCTCCATATTCTTGCCCATTATGGGGTATTATCCTATAAAAATCACCAATTTAGGCAAACATACTCTTATTTAAATTTCCGTTTTGCTAGTTACTAAGGAGGGTGTACATTTTTTCATTTGTTTACGGACTATTTGGGTTTCTTCTTTTGGGAACTGCCTGTGTTATTGCAAAGCATTTTGGCTTTTTTTAGAAGCTGTTCTCTTTTTATTACAAAATTAACATATGCATATCATAAAAGTTCAGACAGTGTATGAATGTGTGACATAGCAAGTGCAGGTTCCTTGGGTTAATCCTAACCTGAGAAATCACCACTGCCAACATTGTGGATATTATTTTTTCAGAATTTTCTAGAAAATTTTGAATGACATGATTTGGCTTTAAAGATTTCTGAAGGTTCATACATGGCTTCAGTATCTTAAAAGGTGTTTTGCTCCTTGGCGTTTTTAAAAAATATTTTATTTATCTATTTATTTGAGAAAGAGAGGAAGCACAGAGGAGAGTGAGAGGAGAAGACTCCCCACGGAGCAAGGAACCCAACATAGGGCTCAGTCCCAGGACCCTGAGATCATGACCTGAGCCAAAGTCAGATGCTCAATCAACTGAGCCACCTAGCTGCCCCTATTTGTTTTTTGAGAGAGAGAGAGAGAGAGAGAGAGAGAGAGATTGAAAGCAAGCTGGGGGAGGGGCAGAGGAAGAGGGAGAGGAGAGTCCCAAGTGGACTCTCCCCTGAGCACGGAGCCCAATACAGGGCAGGTCCCACGACCCCAAGATCACGACCCAAGCCAAAATCAAGAGTCAGACTCCTAACCGACTGAGCCACCTAGGTGCCCCAACTCATTGGCATTTTTGTTGAATAGACGTAGTAGGCTTATTTTTATAAATCAGTCTTTTCGGGGAAGCCATGTTGTCTTGAGGGAACAGTATTGAATTTGGGGTCCCCACTGACCACTCATGTCTCCCTGTGCTCAGCGGGGTGTGTGGGGGCTGTGTTGTCTGCTGGCTTCGTTCAGACCTCGAGTCACTACCTCTGTGCTGTGGACAGAAGCACTTGTTCTGAGTATCAGTGGGCAGTGGCATAAAGGCAGCAGTGAGAGCATGAGGACTCCCCGTCTTCTCCTGGCACCCACACCACTGAATGGGGACAATAGTCAACAATATCCCGTTTTACATGCTTTTCGCTACTCCTATCTCACAGCAGTTCTAGAAGGTGTAAGATCTAACATTATCCTTGTTTTTCATATTCTAAAACATGGGTTCCCAGAGGCACACCATATGTTTAGCATCCCCAGGTGGCAAGTGCTGGAGTCAGAACTCAGGCAGTCCTGCCAGGTGTAGAGGCACCTCGAGAGGTTAATGACCCTCTCCTCGGTTCTGTACAGCCTCTCCGTGAACCCCATCTCCCCCTCGGCCTTTATACATAATAGTCAGGTCCAAATGTGAGCAGGGACCTGGCAAAGCCCCAGTTGGTTCTCAGTCTTGTAAAGACTTGAGCAAATTGGGAGCAGGTAAAAACACGTGTTTCCACGGGGCTGCGTCCCTGCATCAGGGCTCCCAAGAGGGGAGAGCAGCTTTGCCTGGGCGACGATGGGCAGTTGCCGTGGTGGTAGCTATGGCAACGCTGATGCAAGTACTGCCGGGTTCCCACTGGAGCCCAGCTGGTGTGCTGGAAGATGCGTCGTCCTAGAGGATGGCTGGGGCTCGTCTGTCCCGTGCATCGCGACCACAGTTGATAAAAATATTGGATAAGCAGCACATAACTGATCTACACGGTTAATTTTTTCCTGCTCCAGTTTGGGGCTTTTGTGGATTGGGTGGCCAGAAAATCCCTTAGACAGTTTGGCAGGACTCAGCGGCCAAGAGCAGGCATCGGGCTGTCTGGCTGTCAATTTAGTAGCCATGGAGCATTTCCAAGTCTAACCAGTGCCACAGCCTTCTTCTGCGATGGCCCTTATTTTCCGGGCACCTTTGCAAATTAAATGAACTAACCCACATAATAAGGACAGCACTAATAACATGATTATTATTATCATCATCATTATTATTATTGAAATGGTGATATTACCCTGTCTTATTCAGAATTTCTCTTACTCTGAGGAATTGTCATGCTCAGAATTACTCTCTCTTATCCGGGATTTTGGGAGTGATTTTCTGTTTGTCGTAGTGATGAAATGATCTGTTTGAATGGTATCCTTGGCATTACCTTTTCCTTTTTCTCCGTATATGCTGATGTGGTCTCACCCCCACCACCATATTCACTGACAGTTTGGGAATAAACATGTTTTTACGTGTCGCCCCATTCACTGCCAAAAACAGCATTTTGGGGATTTCTAATTACCTTGGAGACTGTGGTAGGTCCTGTATCAGAAAGTCAATAAACTGCTTTAAGTGATGCTTGGCTAATTTAAGAATTTTTGGGGTTTTTAAATGAGTTAGAATCAACAGAACATTTGTTAGAGATGCCCGGTTTTGAATCCTAATTTTTAGGATTACGATTTTCATTTTGGAGGCATTAGGCACTACGGATTTATTTATTAGCTTCTCATCAATATGTTAATTAATTAATTTGAGAGAGAGAAAGAGTGGGAGCGGGAGGGTGGGGCAGGGGGAGAGGGAGAGGAAGAAGCAGACTTTCTACTGAGTATGGAGCCTGACGCAGGACTCAATCTCAGGACCCCAAGTCCTGACCGAAGCTGAAGTCAGATGCTCAACTGACGAAGCCACCTGCGGACACTGATCGATATATTATTGAGTAAAGTGTGAAGACTTTCCCCTGCCCTACCCTGGGTAAAAAACCCTCATAGAATGCCCGTTAGATAGAAACTAGGCAAATATGGTGTATATAAAAAATTTTTGAGTTAGAGCTTTCTAGGATTTGAAAAACACGAATTTATCTCCTTCCTTTCTGTTTCTGATTTGTATACCATTTGATAGAACCATTCCAAAGACTTTGCTTACTTTTTACGATTTTTTACCAAAAACTGGAAAGAGAGTTCAGGATGGTTTTTTAAAAACACCTTCTCAGGATTGTTTATTTGATTCAGATCCCTTTAAAACATTAAGAACACTCAGCCATTAAAATTTTTAAATTAAAATTGTATTTTTAGGGGTGCCTCAGTGGCTCAGTGGGTTGAGGCCTTCGGCTTAGGTCATGGTCCCAGGGTCCTGGGATTGAGCCCCACATCAGGCTCTCTGCTTGGTGGGGAGCCTGCTTCCCTTCCTCTCTCTCTGCCTGCCTCTTTGCCTGCCTGTGATCTCTGTCAAGTAAATAAATAAAATCTTTTAAAAAAATTGTACTTTTACTAAAAGTAACATGCACACAATAAAAATATACTAGTGAATCTGCATAGATTTCTACTTGCTAATGTAGAAAAGCCAACACATAATACTAATCTCTAATTATCATCATTATTATTGTTATTTTTAAGGTTCAATTAAAATAAATAAATAAATAGAAAAAATGCACTTCATGTAAAGAGGAACTAACCAGTAACACTGGCTCCGGGCCTACCACATAGTAGGCACTTTGGTTTCCACCTCCTTTTCTCTGTTATCACTGCTTCTGCAATGGTTTTAATATCTGTTTCTCTGTTTTCTGAAGGCAGACTGCCTGGGTTTCAATCTTGGCTCTGCCCCCTACTGGCTGTGTGATTTTGGACAAGTCACTTAACCTCTCTGAACCTCAGTTTCCTTATCTGTAAAGTGGGAATAATACAAGTATTTACTTATAAAGTTGTTTGAGGGTTCAGTGAGTTAATATTTATTAAGCACTTAGTATCTGGTACATGATAAACATTTCTTTTTAAGTAAACCCTTGAAAACATGCTCTCCATGATGGAGAGATAGAGGATTCTCTTGGTCCCTAAGTAAAAGGCCATTGATACTGGGAAGTTGCGATGACCATGACCTGACCCCACATCTGTGGAGTTGTGAGGCTAGAGGCTGACATCTGTGGAGAGCTTCAGTTTTTCATTTCAGATAAGGGAGTGCCTCTCAGTGTTGGCTCAGGGAAGGTTGGGTACGTACAAGGAGTCCTGGTTAGAAAAACACACACTCGGGAAAGAACAGGCTCTCCCCAGGCAAAACTTAGAAAAACAACAATCTGCTGCTCCTTGATTAAAGGGTAGAAAACTAATTATCCTTTCCGGAGGGACATGAGGCCTCTCTCTGCCGGACTGTGACCTGGAGGTGCAGGATGTGGATTTCCTTAGGAGGTAATGAAGCCTTTCCCATTGAAAATGTGCCATAATTCACATGGATGCAGGTGGGGAGAGGGAGAATGCGCCCCTTGCTTTCAAAAGCGACCCCTAAACGCTTTAGAAACATTGTCTGTAGGTCAGCACATTGAGAACATGAAACGGTAATTTTCCTAAAGTGGATTTCCAAAAGACCTCTGTGACAGAACATCCTTTTAAAAATATTCTGTAATTTCTGCTAATTAGACCAGCTTACAATTAGCTTAAATGGTGAGATTTGGTGTTGCCAATGAGAAGCCGTTCAATCCATGGACGATATAGATCTGAATGCCAATGAGAGGAGTCAGTGGAAAACATGTAATTTCCGTCCTGAATAAATGCCAAGTGGTATTAATTCTAGTTTCTTTAGTCAAGGGAAGGGAATGAAACATTCGCTCTCGGGATAATTTGCGTGTGAGTTTCCACACCCTCTTCTATACCATCCCATGTTAGGGATGCAAAGTTCCTGTTGAGCTGTACTGTTTGGCTGGAGATGTCCAAAAAAAAGTTCAAAAAAGTCTTGCAAATATTTATCGAGCATCCGTCATGTGCCAGGGTATCCAGGGGGTGGGACTAAAACATCAAAAAGACTGATGAGGGGCGCCTGGGTGGCTCAGTCCATTAAGCATCCAACTCTTGATTTCAACTCAGGTCATGATCTCAGGGTCATGAGATCAAGCCCCATGTTGGGTTCTGTGCTCAGCGGGGAGTCTGCTTAAGATTCTCTCTCTCCCTCTCTCTCTCCCACTCCATGCTCACTTTCTTCTCTCTCTCTCAAATAAATAAATAAATCTTAAAAAAAAAAAAAGGTGAAGTGCTCACCCTTAGGGAGCTCACATTGTAATGACTTCAGTGGACTGGCCAATACCTAACGTCCTTGTCAACTTAGATTTTCTACAGACATTGCTTCTGAGTAATCTTGAGACAAGCCCCTCTCAGCTCTGTCCCCCAACTCCATTCACTTTATCCTGTCAAGTCGTCAGGGACCCCTGCTTTCCTGAATTCAGTGGGCATTTCTTCATCCCCTACTTAACGATATAGTTGAGCACTCCCTCCCTGAAACACCCTCTTACCTGGCTTCTGGAATGCTTCTCTCCCTGTTTCTCCCCTCCCCGAAGTGGGGCTCCTCAGTCTAAAGGCTGATGCCTCTTGAATATACTCTTCAGTTTCTTGTATCCAGCTGCTCACTCTAATCTCCATTTGGAGATCCATTTCAATACAGATGCTCTGTCTGCTTTTGATTTTTGTCCCCCAGTCTGCTCCTCTCCATGGGTCTTCTCCGTCTTCCTGGCTGCTCAGGCTAAAATTCTTAGAGCGTCTTTTACTTCTTTCTAATTTCACCCTCCATATCCAAGCCACTCACAGATCCTGCTCCCTTATCTTCAAAGATGTGCATAATTGTGCTACTGCTCACTACTACCCCATCTTGGTCCATGTCCCTGCTGCCCCTCACCTGGGCTACTGCAGGAACTCCCTCACCACCTCCTTGCTCCCTTGTCTTGCCCCTAGAGTGTTCTCCCCACAGCATTGAGAACAGTCCTTTTAAAACATTGATCATGTTTCTTCTCTGCTCAGAATCTTCCTGTGGCTTCTCATCTCACTCACACTAAAACCTAAAACCTTGCAGTAGTCTGTAGGGCCCTTACCATGTGGTTTCTGCTCCCCAGACTTCCCCCAGCCTCCATTTAACAACAAGGGTTGTTATAAGGAGGAAGTTAATAATTCCTGTACTGTGTTCTGTGTCCTACCTGGCTCACACTGAGAGCTTAATAAATGTTAGCTCTAAATGTTTGCTGAGTGTCTACTATGTGCCAGGCATCATTGTAGGCATAAGGGGTGCTGCCAAGTAAAACACAGTTCTGTTCTCTCAGAGCTCACATTAGGAGGTGATCAGTGCTACAGAGAAGAACAAAGCAGAGTAGGGGAGTAGGTGGTAGTAAGATTAGCTGCTCTTTGTGTGACCTGGACTCACCATTTGTGATTTGGATTTGGCTTCAAGGTGGAAACTGAGGCTTGGGGAAGTTCTGTAAGTTGCCCAAGATCACTTGGTAGGCCTGGGCTTGAACCAGGGTCTTGGAGACAGCAGAGTCCATGCTCTGGTCACCTGGTGTGGTGGCTGGCTCTCTTCAGTGGGTTTACTCTGTTCTAGAAAGGTTCGAGATGGCTGCCCAGCACACAGAAATGTGAATGAGCAACCGATGGCCCACCTTGGACTTGAAATATGCAAATGGACAAGAGCGTTGGTGTACTTGTCATGGCAAGATGGTGTCTCTGAGTGTTCTGGTTTTAATCTCCTGGGGGAAGTTACGGTTTTTTGTAGGTACTTTCTCTTGGATGAGGAGATAGCATGGGAACTATAGTGGGATTAGTAAGGTAAAAATAATATATAATGCACTTAAATGCCTTTGGGAAGGTGCCATCTTAGAGGCTGACCTGCCCTCATGACCAGGGTCCTTTCCCTCTGGTGTTGTTCATTTAAACAATTTCTAGCCAAGGAACTGTCTTGAATTTGAGGAACTTTTGTTCAGAAACAGCCTACCTAGGACCTAGTGAAGCCCAAGAGAGGCCTGGGAAGGAGGGAAAGCTGAGATGGATACAGATCCACAGCCCCTGTCAGGCTTGCCTCAGGATCCATGCAGGATCCATGCATGGCCAGTGCTCAGAGAGCCCAGGGGGTGACTTCAACTGTAGAAGCTGCTCTCCCTCTCTCAAGGGCATGTGGTCATATTCATGTTCTGTCTGTGTGTATATAAAAGCTTCTCTGTGACACTGTGACCACAGACCCACTGAGGGCAAGCCCCAAGCATTCATTCTCCAGCTACTCATTCAGGTCCTATTAAATGGAGGGAGTACAGAGATGGCAGCGAACCCAGATCACATAGCTCAACCTCCAGAACTGGGCTAATTTTTTTTTTTTTAAGATTTTATTTATCTATCTGACAGAGACCACAAGTAGGTAGAGAGGCAGGCAGAGAGAGAGGAAGGGAAGCAGGCTCCCCGCTGAGCAGAGAGCCCGATGCGGGACTCGATCCCAGGACTCTGGGACCATGACCTGAGCCGAAGGCAGAGGTTTTAACCCACTGAGCCACCCAGGCGCCCCTGGGCTAGTTTTTAAAGTGCACCTTCTGGGCATCAGGTGCGGCTAGGAGCCTTACATAATACATACTCACTTAATCCTCACAACAGCTCTGTGAGGGAATCCTGATATTACCTTCACTTTACATATGGGGGAAGTAGGGAACAGAGTGGGTAATTCAGTTGTCCCAGGTCACACAGCTAGTGAATGGCAGATCTGGCTCCAAGCACCTGCCCTCCTTTTTTTTTTTTTTTTAAAGTAAACTCATGCCAGCGTGGAGCCCAATGCAAGGCTTAAACTCACGACCCTGAGTTCAAGCCATGAGCTGAGATCAAGAGGCCGATGCTTAACCGACTGAACCACCCAGGCACCTCTAAGCACCTGAACTTTTCACTGCTGTTTCATGGCACTGCTTAGAAAACATTAGAATCTACCATTGAGAGTTCTTTTTTTGGAAGACAGCACTGATGAAGAGTTGTTCTGAAGATAAAAGCTTTGCAGGAAGCTCCTGGGTGAAAGAGAAGGGCAGCAGAATGCCTCATGAGGTGGGAGCAGAGGATGGACTGGGTGTTGCTGCGGAATCTTTGAGCGCAGAGAGCCCAGGCCAGGAGTGGAGAATGGGAGGAAGCAGAGAAAGCCAGAGTGTGGGAATTGTTATCACTGTTGAAGGATTCACATAAATATGTGTCTCCGAAACAGAGGCTTGTGGGGCGGATTTCTCACAAGTGCTGATAAAACTTCACATCTAAGCCATTTTTGTCAGTTCCCAAGCTGCACATGGGGCTTACTCTCCTGGCTTCTATTTACACGATTCCCGCTTCTGGTGTAGTTAATGGTATTTTGTCTTGCATTATTATTTCATGAAGGTTTTTTCTGTTAGATATGTATCTTTTTTTTTTTTTAAAGATTTTATCCATTTATCTGACAGACAGAGATCACAAGTAGACAGAGAGGTAGAGAGAGAGAGGAGGAAGCAGGCTGTCCGCAGAGCAGAGAGCCTGATATGGGGCTCGATCCCACAACCCTGGGATCATGACCCAAGCCGAAGGCAGCAGCTTTAACCCACTGAGCCACCCAGGCGCCCCCTAGATATGTATCTTTTATTTTGCCTGAAAATGACCTTTATTTTATCCTCACTATTTTTAAAATTTTTTAATTTTCAGAGCAGTGAAACATAGGGTGTTTCCCCCTTTTTAAAAAACTTTTTCTTTAGGGCGCCTGGGTGGCTCAGTGGGTTAAAGCCTCTGCCTTCGGCTCAGGTCATGATCCCAGGGTCCTGGGTTCAAGGCCCGCATCGGGCTCTCTGCTCAGCGGGGAGCCTGCTTCCTCCTCTCTCTCTCTGCCTGCTTGTGATCTCTGTCAAATGAACAAATAAAATCTTAAAAAAAAAAAGTTTTTCTTTAAATTCCAGTTAGTTAACAAGCAGTGTCATGCTAGTTTCAGGCGAGCAGGACGGTGGTTCAGTACTCCCATACATCACCCAGGGCTCACCAGGACAAGTGCCCTCCTTCACCCTCACCTGCTTCACCCATCCCTCTGGTAACCAGCAGTTTGTTCTCTGTGGTTAAGAGTCTGTTTCTTGCTTTGCCTATCTTCCTCCACCCCCTTTGCTCATTTGTTTTGTTTCTTAAGTTCTACATATGAGTGAAATTGCGTGGTGTTTCTCTTTCTCTGACTGACTTACTTGACTTAGCATGATACTCTCTAGCTCCACCCACGTTGTTGGAAATGGCAAGATTTCATTCTTTTTATGGCTTAGTAATATTCCATTATATATATATTTGTCTCTACCACATCTTCTTTATCCATTCATCAGTCGATGGACACTTGGGCTGTTTCCATACTTTGGCTATTGTCGATAATGCCACTGTAAACATCAGGGTTCACCTATCCCTTTGAACTAGTATTTTTGTGTCTTTGGGTAAAGAGATGTAAAAAGATGCTCAACATCACTGATCATCAGGGAAATGCAAATCAAAAGTACAACGAGATATCACCTCACACCCGTCAGAATGTCTAAAATCAACAGCACAAGAAACAACAGCTGTTGGTGAGGATGTAAAGAAAGGGAACCTCTTCTATCACTGTAGGGAATGCTACCTGGTGGGCTCCTGAGTCCATAAGGAGCTCTTACATAATCAGTGACCAAAACAGAACATCCCTTCATCTAAATGAGTAAATGACCTGAACAAACATTTCACAGAAGGTGTACTACAAATATAATCACTTCATGGGTTGAAAAAAATCATTTCAATCTCTTCTTTTTAGTTCATTCTGGAATTAGTTTGATTGGAGTAGTTCTGTGTTATTTAGGACAAGATCATAGACATCCCATTATTTGGGATAATCTCCATTTGAGAAAAATGTCATTTGTTGCTCTATTCAAGTAAAGATGTGACCTGGAAATAATTTCCTGTATTTTTTCCGGAGACTACATCTCTAAAACCTTTGCGAAATATTTTTTTCTTCTGAATTTTTTTGAATTCAGATGGATACTGAAATAATTTTGGAGAGTGTCTCACTTTCCAAGGGGGTCTCAATTTATGTATTTGGTTGGTCACTAACTGCTGAGACATAGAGTTGTGAATTTTCAAAGTCTGAGGCTCTTTGAAACGCATGTGTTTGTGTTTTAAAGATTTTATTTATTTGAGAGAGAGAGAGAATGAACGATGGGGAGGGGCAGAAGGAGAGAGAGAGAGAGAAGCAGACTCCCTGCTGAGCAGGAAGTCTGATGCAGGGCCTGATTCGAGGACCTGGAGATCATGACCCAAGCCGAAGGCAGATGCTTAACCCACTGAGCCACCCAGGCGTTCCCTTGTGTTGTTTTTCTATAACTGTGCTATCCAATATGATAGAGACATGGCACATATTGCTACTGCCTTTGAAACATGGCTAGTGCCAATTAAGATTGATGTAAGAGTAAAATATTCATTGGATTTTAAAAAAAGATATTTATTTATTTAAGAGAAAAACAGAGAGAGAGAGTGAGAGAGAGAAAACATGAGCAGGAGGGGAAAGAACAGAGGGAGAGAGAGAGAATCTTCACCAGGCTCCACATGCAGTGCAGAGCCAGCTGCGGGGCTCAGTGTCATGACCTTAAGATCATGACCTGAGCTGAAATTGAGAGTCGGACACTTAACTGACTGAGACTTCCAGGCACCCCAGTAAAATACTCATTGGATTTTGAAGCTGTGAAAAAAAAACATAAAATATCTCTAATATTTTTTTCTATGAAACGTTGAACTGATAGTAGTATTGGATATATTGGGTTAAATAAACTATATTATTAAAACTAAACTTACCTATTTCTGTTTACCATTTTAATGTGACTAATAGAAAGTTTAAAGTTACATACATATAGCTATTTCCATGGAACAAGTGTTGTTCTAGAAAACAAGTGATGGAGGGATGAAAAATGGGAAAAAGAAGTCTGCATGGACTCTTCTGACTTTTGTCCCTTCAGAAAGTGCCCCATGAGAGAGGCTTCTGTGGATCTGGAGGTCTGCAGTAGCCTCCCTGCTGATCTCTCCCTTCATTCAGGACCCCACAGCAGTCTTCTCTCCCCTTAGTCAGAGGGATCTTTCTAAAAACAGAGCTCATGTCATGCCCCACTATCTAGCTTCCATGGACCCCCCTCAGCCCACGGCCAGCCCCTCAGCCCAAGCATTTAAGGTTCTGCCCCATCCAGCTCTGGCCGCCTCTTCAGCCTCATCTCATGCCTCTCTGCTTCCCCTCATCCAATCCATCAGGGCCTTTCAGTAAACATGATTTTCAGTGCACAATACTTTTCCATAGTAAGGATTTAAAAATACATAATGTAAAAGATGCTGTCTACATCTCTACTTGCCACCCCCCACCGCGGCTACACATGTAATCAGTCACTGTCAACAATTGGGCACATGCCCTTCCAGGGACCTTACTCGGCATACACAGCTGATTCTGTACGTGCGTGTGTATGTATGTGAGTGTGCATACACGTATGCGTGTGTGTGTAAACATAAATCAGTTTATGTGTTGTCTTGCTTCTTTTTTCATACAGTGTATTTTATGGTCCTTGCTGGTGAGGGCATTATCTTTAACGGATGCCTTAGTATTTTATTATATGGCTGTGCCATCAGTTATTCATTTGTTTATTATTACTAATTATAAACTATTTCACCCACATAGCAAAATACAGGCTATTATAACATTCACCTCTGTACCTGCCATTTAGATTTAACAAACATCATTTTGTCCTGTGGGCTTCAGAGTTTTTATGTGAATAAGTGGAACATTTCGGGTAGAGATGAAGCCTCATGTGGGTCCCACTCCAGTCCCTTTTCCCTCTCAGAAGGAACCACTCCACTGCAATTGATAAAACCTTTTCATCTGTGGTCTTACTACCTATATGTGCGGTTGTCAGCAACAGAGTGTTTTCTTGTGAGATTCTGAATAGTATTATATCATATATCATGCATAGCTTCTGCAACTTGGATTTACTTTCTCTTTTTTTTTTTTTTTGAGATTTTTCATGAATATATGGTCCTACATGGTCTTCCACTGCAAAGAATGAATATAGCTTAATTTAAGCTGTCCTTTAGTGATAGATGTTTAAGTCATTAAGATGTTTAAGATGTTAGGTTTATCTTCCAGTTTTTCCAACGTGCCAGCTCTCTTTTGCATCTTAACTCTTGACTCTTAACTTTTAGCAATCAGTTTGGCCAGTTTTGTCTATTTTGGTAATCTTTGCAAAGATCAGAGCTTTTTACCTCCTGCCTTTTTAACTTGCTTTTCCTGTGGTCTGGCCTGTTGCTCCCTGTCTTAATCACCGGCTTGAGGCCCTCATCTCTGTCAGGTCACAGGAGGGCCTCATTTCCTCTGGGACGTCCTTCTGGCTCTTCAAATGATTGAGCCCCTTTGGCACTCCCTCCTACCACTTTATTTATTTATTTTAAAAGACTTACTATGTTCTCTCTCTCTCTCTCTTTCTCTCTCTCTCCCTCTGTCACACACACACACACATTGTCCTTCTATAAGCTTCATGAAAGCAGACACTGGACCCGTGTTTTCATTAATGTAACATAACTGGATCTCTAATGTCTGGTACTGTGTCTGCCCTATAGCAAGTGTTCTATAATATTGGAGACAAACTGGTGTGTGAGCCCCTCTGATGGGGTACAGCCCCCCTCTCCAAAGGATGCAGGCTCTCTTTCAGGGTGCCCTCTCTACAGGATTATTGCTGAGGACCCAGCTAGTGCTGAGTGCTTGTACCAGTCGGCTATTTCTGAGGTTCTGGGATCCTTTTCCTCCACAGTGTATCAGGACATAAGGAGTGGGGGCAGCAGCCATGTCAGGAGGGAATGAAGCTGAGTGTGGCCGTCTGGACTATGGAAACGTGTTCCTGGGTGGTGCCTTGGTGCTTTTGTGTAAGAGATGAGTCAGAGGGAGGAGCTTTCTTTTTGGCAAACTACCTCTTTACTGTGAACTTCTCCACAAAGAATTGTGTCTTCACTCGGCTAAACACCTGTCAGTCCACACTCAATTCAGTACCGCACACAGAAGTAAGAAGACATTTACCTGAAAGAGACCGTCATAGCCTTAAGGGGTCCAAACAGATTAAAAATACCTGGCACAGGTGGTACCATATTCTGCGTTAATTTTTCTTATAAAATGTAGCTTTTTGGCTTTCTTAGTAATTGTCTTCATGGATAGAGAGAAGTAAAACAAAAGAAATAAAAGGTAAGTTTTGTTAGCAAGATGGCCTGAGTTAAGAATTAGGACATTGCTATATTTAAAACAAACACATAATGCTGGCAAATGGTACTCTTTGGAAGGGAAATAGGGAGGGGGGCAGGAAATTGGACAGGGAATGGAGGGGATCACTTTTCATGGTTACATTGTATTCATATTTGTGGTCACATTGTTGTCTAATGCAAATATGGCAGGTTGAAGCCTTTGTTTTATTTTACTTCTGTTTTATCCATTGTGTAAGAATTAGTGTGGATTTCACTGGCTACCCAACATGAGCCATACCAATGATAATGATAAGTAACATTCCTCCTTACTGGGTTAAAGAAGGAGTCTTCAAGATACTCCTCCTCATGATGAATTGTCAGAAGGTCAGTAGTAACCTAACGTTACATCACAATGCCCACGTCATTCACCTGACTGCCTCTCATCACCTAGGCATTTTATCATCTCACATTATCACAAGAAAGGTGATACAGTACAATAAGATATTTGAGAAAGACCACATTCATGTAACTTTTATTACTACATATAGTGTTATAATTCTTTTTTTCCTCTAGAGAGAGTGGGGTGGAGGGCAGTGAGAGGGAGAGAGAATCTTAAGCAGGCTCCATGCTGGGTGTGGCTGCCTGTGGCTCAATCCATGACCTTGAGATCATGACCTGGACTGAAATCCAAAGTCCTTCACTCAACCAACTGAGCCACCTAGGCGCCCCTCTTATAATTCTGTCTTATTAGGAGTCATTGTTCTCATCCTCTTATTATGCCCCATTCATAATAGGTACATATGTGTAGGAGAAAACATAGCATGTATGGGATTCAGTCATATCTGTTGATTCAGGCATCCCGTGAGCATCTTCAAACATACCCCTTTTTCAATTTCAATTTTCAAATTAAAAAAAATATTTTATTTATTTATTTGATAGACAGAGACTACAAGTAGAGGGAGAGAGAGAGAGGAGGAAGCAGGCTCCCTGCGGAGCAGAGAGCCCAAAGTGGGGCTCGAACCCAGGACCCTGAGATCATGACCTGAGCTGACGGCAGAGGCGCTAACCCACTGAGCCACCCAGGCACCCCTATTTTTTTTAATTTTAATTTTTATTTTTTAAAAGTTATTTTTATTAACATATAATGTATTATTTGCCCTAGGGGTACAGATCTGTGAATCATCAGTCTTATATAATTCACAGCTCTCACCATAGCACATACCCTCCCCAATGTCCATAACCCAACCACCCTCTCCCTACCCTCCACCCACCCAGCAGCCGTCAGTTTGTTTCCTGAGACTAAGAGTCTCTTATGGTTTGTCTCCCTCCCGATTCCATCTTGTTTCATTTTTTCCTTCCCTACCCCTCAACCTCCCCGCCCTGCCTCTCAGATTCCTCATATCAGGGAGATCATATGATAATTGTCTTTCTCTGATCGACTTATTTTGCTCAGCATAATACCCTCTAGTTCCATCTACATCGTTGCAAATGGCAAGATTTCATTTCTTTTGATGGCTGCATAGTATTCCATTATACTATACACACACACACACACACCACTTCTTTATCCATTCATCTGTTGATACACACACACACACACACCACTTCTTTATCCATTCATCTGTTGATGGACATCTAGGTTCTTTCCATAGTTTGGCTATTGTGGACATTGCTGCTATAAACATTCAGGTGCACATGCTCCTTCAGAGCACTACATTTGTATCTTTAAGGTAAATACCTAGTATTGCGATTGCTGGGTTGTAGGGTAGCTCTATTTTCAACTTTTTGAGGAAACTCCATGCTGTTTTCCAGAGTGGCTGCACCAGCTTGCATTCCCACCAACAGTGTAGGAGGGTTCCCCTTTCTCCACATCCTTGCCAACATTGGTCATTTCCTGACTGGTGTGAGGTGGTATCTCACTGTGGTTTTGATTTGTATTTCCCTGATCCTGAGTGTTGTGGAGCACTTTTTCATGTGTTGGTTGGGCATCTGGATGTCTTCCTTGCAGAAATCTCTGTTCATGTCCTCTGCCCATTTCTTGATTGGATTATTTGTTCTTTGGGTGTTGAGTTTGATAAGTTTTTTTTTTTTAAGATTTTATTTATTTATTTGACAGGCAGAGATCACAAGCAGGTAGAGAGTTAGGCAGAGAGAGAGAGGAGGAAGCAGGCTCCCTGCTAAGCAGAGAGCCCGATGCGGGGCTCAATCCCAGGACCCTGGGATCATGACCTGAGCCGAAGGCAGAGGCTTTAACCCACTGAGCCACCCAGGCACCCCCTGATAAGTTCTTTATAGATTTTGGGTACTAGCCCTTTATCTGATATGTCATTTGTGAATATCTTCTCCCATTCTGTCAGTTGTCTTTTGGTTTTGTTGACTGTTTCCTTTGCTGTGCAAAAGCTTTTGATCTCGATAAAGTCCCAATACTTCATTTTTGCCCTTGCTTCCCTTGCCTTTGGCGGTGTTTCTAGGAAGAAGTTGCTGCGGCTGAGGTCGGAGAAGTTGCTGCTTGTGTTCTCCTCAAGGATTTTGATGGATTCCTGTCTCACATTGAGGTCCTTCATCCATTTTGAGTCTATTTTTGTGTGTGGTGTAAGGAAGTGGTCCAGTTTCATTCTTCTGCATGTGGCTGTCCAATTTTCCCAACACCATTTGTTGAAGAGACTGACTTTTTTCCATTGGACATTCTTTTCTGCTTTGTTGAAGATTAGTTGACCATAGAGTTGAGGGTCTATTTCTGGGCTCTCTATTCTGTTTCATTGATCCATGTGTCTGTTTTTGTGCCAGTACCATACTGTCTTGACGATTAGAGCTTGAAGTCTGGAATTATGTTGTTACCAACTTTGGCTTTCTTTTTCAACATTCCTCTGGTTGCTCAGAGTCTTTTCTGTTTCCATATAAATTTTAGGGTTATTTATCTCATTTCTTTGAAAAAACTCGATGGTGTTTTGATAGAGATTGCATTGAATGTGTAGATTGCTTTAGGTAACATAGATGTTTCCACAATATTTGTTCTTCGAGTCCATGAGCATGGAACATTTTTTCCATTTCTTTGTGTCTTCCTCAATTTCTTCATGAGTACTTTATAGTTTTCTGAGTACAGATTTTTTGCCTCCTTGGCTAGGTTTATTCCTAGGTATCTTATGATTTTGGGTGCAATTGTAAATGGGATCGACTCCCATTTCTCCTATTTCTCTTTCTTCTGTCTTGCTGTTGGTGTATAGAAATGCAACTGATTTCTTACTGATTTTATATCCTGACACTTCACTGAATTCCTGTATGAGTTCTAGCAGTTTTGGAGAGGAGTCTTTTGGGTTTTCCACGTAAAGTATCATATCTTCTGCAAAGAATGAGAGTTTGACTTCTTTTTTGCTGATTTGGATGACTTATATTTCTTTTTGTTGTCTGATTGCCAAGGCTAGGACTTCTAGTATATGCTGAATAGCAGTGGTGATAGTGGACATCTCTGCTGTGTTCCTGACCTTAGTGGAAAAGCTCTCAGTTTTTCCCCATTGAGAATGATATTTGCTATGGGTTTTTCATAGATGGCTTTAATGATATTGAGGTATGTACCCACTATCCCTACACTTTGAAGAGTTTCGATCATGAAAGGATGCTGTACTTTGTCAAATGCTTTTTCAGCATCTATTGAGAGTATCATATGGTTTTTGTTCTTTCTTTTATTAATGTATTGTATCACATTGATTGATTTGTGGATGTTGATCCAGCCTTGCAGCCCAGGAATAAATCCCACTTGGTCCTGGTGAATAATCCTTTTAATGTACTGTTGGATCCTGTTGGCTGGTACTTTGGTGAGAATTTTCACATCCGTGTTTATCAAGGATATTGGTCTGTAATTCTCCCTTTTGATGGGGTCTTTGTCTGGTTTTGGGATCAAGGTAATGCTGGCCTCATAAAATGAGTTTGGAAGTTTTCCTTCCATTTCTATTTTTTGGAACAGTTTCAGGAGAATAGGTATTAATTCTTCTTTAAATGTTTGGTAGAATTCCCCTGGGAATCCGTCTGGCCCTGGGCTCTTGTTTGTTGGGAGATTTTTGATGACTGCTTCAATCTCCTTACTGGTTATGGGTCTGTTCAGGTTTTCTATTTCTTCCTGGTTCAGTTTTGGTAGTTTATATGTCTCAATGAATACATCCTTTTCTTCCATATTGTCAAATTTGCTGGAGTATTGTTGCTCATAATATATTCTTATAATTGTTTGTATTTCTTTGGTGTTGGTTATGATCTCTTTCATTCATGATTTTATTTTATTTTAAAAATTTTATTTATTTATTTATTTATTTTTGACAAAGAGAGAGAGATCACGTGTCGGCAAACAGGCAGGCAGCGAGAGAGGGGGAAGCAGGCTCCCTGCTGAGCAGAGAGCCTGATGCGGGGCTTAATCCCAGGACCCTGAGATCGTGACCTGAGCCGAAGGCAGAGGCTTAACCCACTGAGCCACCCAGGCACCCCCCATTCATTATTTTATTAATTTGGGTCCTTTCTCTTTTCTTTTTGACAAGTCTGGCCAGGGGTTTATCAATCTAATTAATTCTTTCAAAGAACCAGCTCCTGGTTTCGTTGATTTGTTGTACTGTTCTTTTGGCTTCCATTTCATTGATTTCTGCTCTGATCTTTATTATTTCTCTTCTGCTGCTGGGTTTATGCTTTCTTTGCTGTTCTTTCTCCAGCCCCTTTAGGTATGGGGTTAGGTTGTGTACTTGAGACCTTTTTAGTTTCTTGAGAAAGGCTTGTATCACTATATACTTTCCTCTCAAGACTACCTTTGCTGTGTCCCAAAGATTTGAACAGTTGTGTTTTCATTTTCATTTATTTCCATGAATTTTCTCAATTTTTCTTTAGTTTCCTGGATGACCTATTCATTCTTCAGTATGATGCTCCTTAGCCTCCATGTATTTGAGTTCTTTCCAACTTTCCTCTTGTGATTGAGTTCTAGCTTCAGAGCATTGTGGTCTGAAAATATGCAGGAATGATCCCAATCTTTTGGTACTGGTTGAGACCTGATTTGTGACCCAGGATGTGATCTATTCTGGAGAATGTTCCATGGGCACTGGAGAAGAATGTGTATTTGTTGCTTTGGAATGGAATGTTCTGAATATATTGGTGATGTCCATCTGGTCCAGTGTGTCATTTAAAGCCTTTATTTCCTTGTTGATCTTCTGCTTAGATGCTCTGTCCATTTCAGTGAGGGGAGTGTTAAAGTCCCCTGCTATTATTATATTATTGTCTATGTGTTTCTTTGATTTTGTTATTAATTGGTTTATATAATTGGCTGCTCCCATGCTAGGGACATAGAGATTTAAAATTGTTAGATCTTCTTGTTGGACAGACCCTTTAAGTATGGTATAGTGTCCTTCCTCATCTCTTATTATAGTCTTTGGCTTAAAATCTAATTTATCTGATATAAGGATTGCCACCCCAGTTTTCTTTTGATGTCCATTAGCATGGTAAATTGTTTTCCACCCCTCACTTTAAATCTGAAAGTGTCTTTGGGTCTAAAATGAGTTTCTTGTAGACAGCATATTGATGGGTCTTGTTTTTTTATCCATTCTGTTACCCTTTGTCTTTTGATTGGGGCATTTAGCCTATTTACATTCAGGGTAACTATTGAAAGATATGAATTTAGTGCCACTGTATTGCCTGTAAGGTAATTGTTACTGTACATTGTCTCTGTTCCTTTCTGGTCTACTACTGTTAGGCTCTCTCTTTGCTTAAAGGACCCCTTTCAATATTTCCGGTAGGGCGTGTTTGGTGTTTGCAAATTCTTTTAATTTCTGTTTGTCCTGGAAGACTTTTATCTCTCCTTTTATTTTCAGTGATAGCCTAGCTGGATATAGTATTCTTAGTGCTCTGAATATATCATGCCATTTCTTTCTGGCCTACCAGGTCTCTGCGGATAAGTCTGCTGTCAATCTAATATTTCTACCATTGTATGTTACAGAGTTTTTGTACTGAGCTGCTTTCAGGATTTTCTCTTTGTCACTAAGACTTATAAGTGTTACTGTTAGATGAGGGGTATGGACCTATTTTTATTGATTTTAAGGGGGGTTCTCTATGCCTTCTAGATTTTGATGTTTGTTCCCTTTGCCATATTAGGGAACTTCTCTATTATAATTTGCTCCAATATACCTTCTGCCCCTCTCTCTTTCTTCTTCTGGGATCCCAATTATTCTAATATTGTTTTGTCTTATGGCATTACTTATCTCTCGAATTCTCCCCTTGTGGTCCAGTAGTTGTTTGTCTCTCTTTTGCTCAGCTTCTTTATTTTGTCTTTTGGTCTTCTATATCACTAATTCTCTCTTCTGCCTCATTTATCCTAGCGGTAAGAGCCTCGATTTTTAGTTGCACCTCATTAATAGCTTTTTTGATTTCAGCTTGGTTAGATTTTAGTTCTTTTATTTCTCCAGAAAGGGATTCTCTAATATCTTCCATGCCTTTTTTGAGCCCAGCTAGCACCTTGATAATCGTCATTGTGAAGTCTAGTTCTGACATATTACCAATGTCTGTATTGATTAGGTCCCTAGGCATTGATACTGTCTCTTGTTCTTTTTTTGTGTGGTTTTTCCACATTGTCATTTTATCCAGATAAGAATATATGAATGAGAGAATAAAATACTAAAAGGGTGTCAACAACCCCAGAAAAATATATGCTAACCAAATCAGAAGAGACCCGAAACCAGAGGGAGAAGAAAGGGGGAAAAATATAAAAAAGTGAAAAAAAAAATATATATATTAGACTGGTGAATAGAACAGAGCCACCCACTTGATCCTGGGTATATTCTGGTCTCTTAGAAGAAACTACCTCCCGAAATTTTAAAGAAAGAAATACTTATATATATACAAAAATAAGGATAAACACAATGAAGGGATGGAATATGACTGTAAAGATGGAAATTTTAGGGGCACCTGAGTGGCTCAGTGCATTAAAGCGTCTGCCTTCGGCTCAGGTCATGATCTCAGGGTCCTGGAATCGAGCCCCACATCGGGCTCTCTGCTCAGCAGGGAGCCTGCTTCCCTTCCTCTCTCTCTGCCTGCCACTCTGCCTGCTTGTGATCTCTGTCTGTCAAATAAATAAATAAATAAGTAATATCTTTTTTAAAAAAGATGGAAATTTAAGAAAAGATTCTAAAAAAGGAATTGAGAAGATGAGTTGGTTGGAGAAAAGGAAAAAAAAAAGAGAGGAGAGTATGTGATCAGGCTGGAGATTAGAACAAAGCCATGTGCTAGATTTAGGGTGTATTTTGATCTATTAGGAGAAATTGTATCCCAAATATTTTTTTTTAAGATTTTATTTATTTATTTGACAGACAGAGATCACAAGTAGGCAGAGAGGCAGGCAGAGAGAGAGGAGGAAGCAGGCTTCCTGCTGAGCAGAGAGCCCGATGTGGGGCTCGATCCCAGGACCCTGGGATCATGACCTGAGCTGAAGGCAGAGGCTTTAACCCACTGAGCCACCCAGGCGCCCCTGTATCCCAAATTTTTAAAGAAAAAGTTCTATATGTATACAAAAAATAAGGTTAAATACAATGAAGGGATAAAATATGACTATAACAACAAAAATTTTAAAAGATTTTTTTAAAAGGTATTGTTAAGATAAAATAGTTTTTAAAATGTTAATAGAGGAAAGAGGAAAAGTTAAAAAAAAATAGAATAAGGGGCGCCTGGGTGGCTCAGTTGGTTAAGCCACTGCCTTCAGCTCGGGTTGTGATCTCAGGGTCCTGGGATCGAGTCCTGCATCGGGCTCCTTGCTCAGTGGGGAGCCTGCTTCTCTCTCTGCCTGCCTCTCTGCCTGCTTGTGTGCTGTCTCTCTGTCAAATAAATAAATAAATAAAATCTTTAAAAAAAAAATAGAATAAGAAAAAAAATTAAAAAAAAATAACTTGAAAGACTGAAGGATCATGGAAAAAAGCCATGAATTCTATGTGTCGCTTTCCCCAGCTCTGGAGTTCTGCAGTTCTCACTGATTAGTGAACTTGGTCTTGGGTGGATATTCTTACTGACCTTCTGGAGGAGGGGCCTGTTGCAGTGATTCTCAAATGTCTTTGCCCGAGGCGGAATTGCACTGCCCTTGCTGGGCTAAGTAATCTGTTTGGGTTTGCTCTCAGGAGCTTTTGTTCCCTGAGTGCTTTCCATAGAGCTCTGGAGCATGGGAATGAAAATGGCGGCCTCCCAATCTCCAAGCAGAGGAGCCAAGAACTTGGGACCCCGACTCCTCAGTGTGCCTTTGGAGAAAAGCAGTCAATCCCTCCCATCTCCCTGGTGTCCGGCTGCACTCTGAGCTCACCCGGCCTGTGACCACGCATTTGTATCTTTGGCACATGGTCTTGTTTGGAGTCTCCAAACACAGCAGATTCCTGCCGTGTGCTCCCATGCCTCTCCTTGTGGAGGAGGAAGGAGGGGGTCTCCCGGGATCTGCTGCCTGTGGGGTCCCTGTCCCTGGATCACGGTTTAAGGTAATCCTGGGCTGAGAGCTCACTCCTTGGCTCTATCTCCATAGTGAGCTTCCCGGCTCTGATACCTGTGAGCTCTGCTACACTCAGACACCCCTGGTCTTTCTGAGACCCCGCGGGTCCTGAGACCACACTCTTGCTGCTAGAGCTCCACCCTCACTTAGCCTCTGGAGTGATGTCCCTCAGTGGAGCAGACTTCTAAAAGTTCTGATTTTGTGCTCCACTGCTTTCGGGAGCCAGCCTCTCCCCCTATGGTCTTCCTGTCGCTCCGCATGTCTTCCCTTCCAGAAAGTGGTCAATTTTCTGTTCCTAGAATTGCTGGTCTTCTTCTGTTCTATTTCCTGTTGAGTTTCTAGGGGTTTGGAATGATTTGATAACTATCTAGCTGAACTCCTGGGACCTGATGATATTTCAGTCTGCTAGTCCTCCACCATCTTGCTTCCTCCCAAATGTACCCTTTTTTAAAGCAAGCTCTGCATCCAAGGTGGGGCTGGAACTCACAACCCATAGATCAAGAGTCACATGCTCCACCTACTGAGCTATCCAGGTGCCCCTGAAACAACCTTTCATGCAGAAGAGGGGACTACTGTAATAGCTAATTTGAGCATCTAGCAAGTGCCAGATTCTCTGCCATTTTCTATAGTAAATTCAACTTTGTAAAGAGAGATTATTATCCCCATTTTACAGATGAGAAAATGGAGATTCAGAGGGAGTAGAGAGTAGGTAGCCTGGTGGAAGTCCCCCAGCAAGAAAGGGAGGAAGCCACTTTTAGAGCCCCAAGTTGGTCCTGCCCCAAACACTAGGCTTTTAGCCCCACATAAAGCATGGGCAGCAGATGCTTCTGAAACCCATACTCTTAGGAGCTGCTCTGGAAATGGTCACTAAGCCTCTTCCCAGGGTGGTGAGAAAAAGTTGTATTTGTTTTCCTATGGCAGGAAATACTCTGTTCTGTTGCTAACCCCAAGGCCTGTTGCTATTGAGCTTATTCTGTGTGAGTCCAGCCACACACACACCTGAATTTGAGATCATTCCCTAAATGCATCTTGAATCCTGAGTTTTTGATTCTCCCGTGGGCATTTCTCCACGTCTACTATAAGCTCTCTGGAGGAGGGAATGTTTATAACTTTTCTTCCCAACCTTTCCCATGGATCATAGCCTCTTTCCAGGCAAGAAGCTCTCCGTCCTGTCTCGGTGGCTTCTCTCCCACTGCATGCCCACCCCTGGCTTCCCATGGGTTCCTCCGTGGAAGTGGGTAGCTACTGGTCAGCGTTGTCCTCCTGATATCTGTGGGACAGGCTGTGCTTCTTAACCATGCATGTGTGGGCAGGATGTGTGCTCCAGGAGGGACAGGGGGAATGAGAGAGGAAGACATGTAGACTCCCTCCTGAGCAGGGAGCCCAACATAGGCCCGGATCCCAGGACCTTGAGATTATGACCTGAGCAGAAATCAACAGTCAGACACTTAACTGACAGCCACCCAGCTGCCCCTCCTGAATCCGTCCTTTAAAGCCACCTGGATGCTAGTGTTTGCCTGGGGAGGAGGAGGATACTAGTAGGAGACTCTTATGATGCCAGATTAGACAGTTAAAGGGGTCCCAGCTAGTGTGAATGATCTGGAAGCCTGACTGGTGATGGAATACAGGGGTTGCGGGGAGCCTACAATTAGGGACAGTCCTCTTGGTAGGTTACCTGGCAGTTTCCCCAGCCACGAGGGGTGTGTCCAGATTGCCCGAGAGGGCCCTGGATCAACAGATTTGCCCTGATCCCTTTTCTTTGCCTATGAGGCTTCTTAGTGTAAGACCCTGCTAAGTTGGTGCCCTCCCCCAAGGGGCCCCCCCAGGCCATGTTCTTCCAAAAGCACACCGTGCCCTTTCGTGGGGTTTCTTTCTGTATGAGAAGGGCTACATCCTCTGAATCTGGAGGCAGACACATCTGGTTATGAATCCTAGCTTGGCCCCCTACCAGCTATGTGACTTTTGGCATGTGGCTTAGCCTCTCTGAGTCCCGGTTTATCCCATCTGTAAGGTGGTATAATGATAATATCCCCCATTATACCATAATATCATATATACTATAATACCATAATATTATATATAATATTATGCAAATATTATATATTATATACAATATATATATTATGTACATAATATATAATATATATTTTATATATAATATATTATGTATATTTATATGTAAATATATATTTATATAAATATATAATATATTAAATATTATATAATATTTGCATAACATTATACGCAAATGTTACAAAGTTGTAGCATTTATTTAAAAGTATCAAATGCTGGGGCACATGACTGGCTCTGTTGGTAGAGCCTGTGACTCTTGATCTTGAGGTCAAGCCCCACACTGGGCATACCACTTACTTTAAATAAATAAATAAGAGCATTTAAAAAAATATTGCCATTCGAATGTATTATGTATTATAAATTTGTACATATCTATTTGTACATATATAAAATATTATGTAGCACCATTGTAACACCACCTGTACCTTATGTACTAGCAATATTGTGTAACATAACAGCCCATCCTCCTGTGAGGCTTAGATTCTGTAGGCAGAGTGTTTAGCAGGGTCCCAGGCCCATCATGTAACTTAATCGCTGTTAATTATTGTGATCATAATTTTCTGGGGATCGCAACATATAAAACAAAGTCCCATTTACTCACAGTGTTCTGCTTGCTGTATGTGGTTGCTTTGGAAGCAGTGAAGCTCATCAAATAATTAGGGAAGCAAAGCCCAATTATAACCCGGGAGACGAGGGAACAGTATCCAGGGAGATGTTTGTTAAATTCTAAATTTTTTTTTCTCTCAAGGGGGAAATGCTTTTTTAGAAGAACTTAGACCAACATGTTACTTAATAGAGAAGTGTATTAAATTTAAATAACCACCCACGTGTTCTGTGTGTCTTGAGGTGTTATTAGCCTTGGTTTTTACTGTCATATGTGTGGGTGAGGAGGAGGGTGAGGCAGAAGTGGGGCTGGATATAAAGATGCAGCTTTTAGTGAGTTCTCCCAGCTTTCCTGTGTCAGTCCTGTGCCCCTGGTCGAAGGCTGTACTTGGAGCCAGAATTTGGGAGGAGGGGAAGCGCTCTGTGCTGATGTCTTTGAGAAGTTAGCAGTGATACACCTGGATTTAGAACCCTCAACCCATCTCGACTATGTATGTACTGGGTATCATTTCTCCCATTTTGCACAGAGGCAGTATGAAGCCCAACAGATGAAGCCTCATGGCCAGGGTCACACAGCTGGTAAAACAATACTAAATGGGTGCAATGACGAACCCTAGCTCACGGTGTGAGAATCAATGAGATTAACTCTATAAAGTCTTAGCGTGTGCTGTTTTAAGGATTCCATACCTGTTAGCTGCTGCTCTTATGATAATCACCTTGCATTTTAGTTATTCATCTCTTTTGTATGGGAGAGCCGGTTAAGATTTTTGCTCGAGGCTGACTCAAGCCTGTGCAGTGGTCACTTCTGTCTAGCATTACTGCTGATTATGGTAGGGAAGTCAAAGTAAAGGTGTGGCTATCATGTGAAAAACCGACAATTGGTACCTTTTCGGTACGTCAGTGAATCAGAGGAACATCTGTGCCTTTTTGCACATTAGTGACTAAAGCCTCAGGGCAACTCCAAGACGGACCATTCTCAGGAATTCTTTTCAGGGAGGTGGTACTTTAAGCAAACATGAGATTTGAATTTCCATATTGACAGACACAACATTTTTGGGAGGAGTAATTTATTACTCTGTAAAAACATTGTAAAAGGTGTCTCTGGAGGTCTGCTGGCAGCTTCAGCCTTGGATTCACTCTCCAGGACAGAAGTAAAGTGTGTTGCTGGGGTGCCTAGAGCTGCCCAGCCCCGCTGCTGCTGCTGCTGCTCTCCTTCCCGGTGCTGTTACCCATGTCTGGGGCTGACCCCACCGGAGCCTGCCTCTGTCAATGTAAGGATACCGACTCATGGGGTGAGGTTAATCGGTGAGGAAACCGGTCCCGGCTGGCAAGGCAGTGGCTCTGTGTCCTGTGGACCGTCCCCCTAAAGGTTGAGCTCAGGTGCGGCTTGCACCAGGGAGAGTTCCAGGCGCGACTGAAGCTGTAAACAAACACCAGCTGATCATGTCCGTTTGGGAATTGCTTGTGTGTGAGAAATAAAGATCCAGATTGGGAACTTGATCTGGCCCTTTGATTGTAACAGGTGAATTTTAGATTCGATTTGGTTTTTTTAAGGAGGGGGCGCTTGACTATTTCTAAGGTACTCTGGAGCTCTTATGCTGGGGGACTGGGAAGGAGTTCAGGGTGCATTTGGCTGCGAAGGCCACCTCACCAGCCTGGGCCATTTCTCCAGGCATCTCTCTTTCTGATAAAACTACATTTGAAGTTGGTGATTTCCTCTGAGTGTAGAACCCATGCGTGATGAGCACATTGTCTTGTCTTTTCTCCTCTTCTAGGCCAAGGCGGCAGCGGCAAAACAACTTCCCCATGTTCCCCTCCCCTAAAGCCTGGAATTTCAGAGGGGTAAGTGTTTTCCACGGGCGTGATCCACAGCTGTACACCCCTTTCTGTCTGCTCTAGAGACTGGGGCTGTTGGGGTTGGCTCTACTAACTGGTCTTTGCCAAAAAAGCTGTGTTTTGGCACTTGGAGAAACCACATTTGTATCAGTGGTTGTGGCTTAGTTAGGAAATGTAACTGGCTCAATTATAAGCACCCGCTGATGTTCATTTTCCCTATAGGTCTAGGGCTCCTGGAAGCATCTGGTAAAGAAGTTAAGTCAGAGTAGAGGAGGGGGAGGCATTGTGCCTGTTTTCTTGGGAACCTGGAGGGACCTAGTGCACAACGAAGAAAAAAGAAATCGGAAATGTACCATCTGTTAATATGTAGATTTACGACTTCATGAGGAGCTTTGTTTTCCAGAAGGAGAACTCTGTAAGCTCTAAACAGATTTTTAAGGGGAATCATAAAAATCTCCCAATCATAAAACCGTAGACCCTTAGAATTGTATAGTCAGATCTAATCTCCTCTTGATGCAAAGTTTTTTCCCTTCATATAATAATATTAGTAGTAATAACAATAATAGTAATAATAAAGTGTATGGAAGCCCTGCCATGTGCTAAAATGAATCCTAGCTCTGATCTTAGGAAAAAGACCGTTGCATGTGTAAAGAATGCTAAGAGCTCTTTTCACCTCTGGCCTTTGCCTGAATTGTTCCTTCTGCCTAGAACAGAGCCCTTTCTGTCCAGCACTGTACTCCTATCCTGTCCACACTGCAACTGGCCCACCCACTTCATCCCTTAGGTTGAAGGGATGTGGACACACTCCTATCCTGTCCACACTCCTGTCCACACTGCAACTGGCCCACCCACTTCATCCCTTAGGTTGAAGGGATGTGGACACACTCCTATCCTGTCCACACTCCTGTCCACACTGCAACTGGTCCACCCACTTCATCCCTTAGGTTGAAGGGATGTGGACACACTCCTATCCTGTCCACACTCCTGTCTACACTGCAACTGGCCCACTCACTTCATCCCTTAGGTCTAAGCCTTGACATCGCCTGCAGTGGGGAAGCCTTCTGAGCTCAGCCACCTCCTATGGACCCCTGCACTTCCTTCTCATTATTGGGATAAGGTAGTGCCCATGGAAATGTAAGATTAGAAGCTCCAAGCATCCGGTGTGTAGAGACCTTGTCGTTCTCTCTTGCTCACTGCTGAATCCCTGGGCCTCACACCTACATTCTTAATTAATTTGCTCAATGAATAAACAAATCTTTCACATCCATAGGACACAAAGTCCACTTGAAACCATGTTTCAAGCTCACGTCTTTGGTCTTTTCAGCGCTGTTTTTTCTAGTTGAGTTTGCCTTTAGTCTCCTACGTAAATCTTAGTCATTTTCCCCAAGTGCGTTATTAAAAATAAATATAGAGCATGGCTCTATTTTCACTATGTTTACAATATGCTTTTCACTGAGTACAAAGAGAAATGTGTTGACCTTTTAAATAGATGGGCATGTCTTATGGAATGTAAGTCGTGTGTCTCCTAAGCTGTTTATGGTTTTGTGGATAAGATCCCCATTCCTCTGAGTGTGTTCAGTTGGATGATCATAACCATTAGGTGGGAAAAACCTTGTGTGGTCAAATAAACTTGGGCACACTGAGAGCACCTAATTAAGTATGTTCACCGTTGCAAGTCTTCTCAGAACCTTTGATGTGTTGCTGTGCTTGGAGACTAGGTTAAGGTGAGTTGATGGCATTGGTGGCATTTCCCATAGTCATTGCTTATTAATCCTTTGACAAGATAGTTTGTATACACTTTGGAATAGTTGACATTTATTGTCAATTTTGAACTATAGAGAAATTAGACCTCCTATGAGCAGGTGGGCCTTTTTGGGAAGACATTTATTTTCTCTCTGTCTCTGGCCTCCCCTCAGGATACCCTGCCCTTCCTTCTGCTTCGCAGGGGTCACTAGCCAACTCTTGTGGTACATCTAGGGTGACCAGCCACCCAAGTTTGCTAGCCGTTGTCCTGGTTTTAGCACTGGAAGTCCCAGGCAAGCTGGGACAATTAGTTACCATACCTATGGCTATAAGACCTCTCCAACTGTTTTCCCTTCAAAAATGTTTTGTGAATTTTTGAGCACAACTCTGTTTTATAGAAATTTCTGCTCAAAAGAACCTTTAGGTACACCCTTGGCTTAAGTGACCCTTTGATAGCTTCATCCCTACAAGGTAACCTTTGAAATTAGGGAATCATCGCAGAAGAACAAACTAACTGTCCCTGGCTAATTGCAACCAAGTAGGGGACAAAATCTCACACATTGTTGATTTCAGCTTCCTATCTCCCCTCAAATTTTTAGCCAGCAAATAAGGTTTTTTTTCCCAAATATTTGAAATTGTTGGAGTGAGTAGAGTTTGTTAGGTGGTTAGGTCAGCTGTGGTGTTTATTTTGGTCCCTTGTCCTTGCTTTAATTTCTCCTGGCCCCTGGGTTCTTACTGGTAAAGTTAGACAAACTGTCATCAAGATATGCCCGAGGGAGATGGTCTGAGGCTTGATCAGTTGCTGGATTGGCCAAACTGATCTCTCTCTCTCTCTTTTTTGGAGGATAATCCTCCCTGACACAGAGAGGGTAGGAGGAAACCCTACCAAGTGGAAATACCCTTAACTCCCAGCCAGGCCATGCTTTGTAACCATCATTATGGTAATTGGAACTGAAGAACAAGAAGGACCCAGAATGCCAGGATGAGGACATTTGAGGCATTATCTAGCTAATACATTTTCTATAATGAAATGTGACTCCCAGGCCTGTTAGACTGAGCTGTGCATGCTGTCCTAGGGCAGGGCATGCTTTTTGTGAATGCTTTATTTTCTTTTTTGAGAAATGAAGGTTTTAGAATCTGTGCATTAGTAAATTTCCCTTATTTATATATGTGGCAGAGGAAACCATTAAAAGCATTCGTAATTCCATTCCTCTTTGGCATGTAAAAAATAAAGATCCTTGTTAGTTCACTTATATTCTGGGCATTGGTGGATTTTGGGGGTGGTGTGGGGAGAAGTGGTTGGAGAAGATGGATGGTAAAAGGTGAGAGGACAAGGAAGCACATCACTCTAGAGAAGAAGCCAAGAGGGAGACACCTGAGGGCTCAGGAGGGAGCTGGGGCATGAAGGGAGGAGAGAGAATGGTTGGCATCTTAATAAGGAGTCTGGAAAAAATGATGTTTCAAAATAATTTTAAGGAAAGTCTTTCTGAGTGAGTTGTATTGTAACCCCCTCCTTGTCTTCGAACCAGAAACATTCACTGCAGATCTGCATTACTCCTCAAGGCATTGGGAGTAGGCTTTCCTTTGTGGTTTTCCTTTTTTGGGGGGCTGCAGTTTTTGGCTGTAGAGAGGTTTAGGAAGAGCTGGTGACCCTTGGATGACATTCTTTCTACCTACCAAGTGATTTAGCCCTTTATAGGAGTTGTCCTTATTAAGTGCATGTTGCGTCTCTTGATTCCTACCCTTGTCTAAGCAGACAGAGGCCCTTGGAGGTACCAAACCTCTGGACTCCCCCACCTTCCTGAACAAAAGGTCAGGTCATGCCCATCTCTCACCAGACCCATGGGTGCTGTGCATACGCTCATGGAAAGAAACCAAGAGGAGGTTTGGGGGGGCACTCATGGTAGGAGCATCGTGAGTAAAACCAGAGCAGAATGACAGTTATAAGAAGGTGGGACCCTGCAGTACTGTTGCTAAGTGCTTCCGTCAGGTGCTTACTGCAAATCTGGTCCCCATCTGGTCACAACAGTGCTGAGCTCAGAATTTCCACCCTTCCTTGTGCAAATATTTGCTACAGCTCCTCCGGTTAGGTGAGAGAGAAAGAGTGACAGACTCAGGGAGGAAACTCACTCTTGAAGTATGGAAATCTTAGGAACAAATCTCCTACCTTTGCCTACCAATTAACTAGGAAATACTTAGCAAGCCCTACTACTCCATTACAAGGCATCGTTTAGGTGTTAGAACTGACGTTTCCATTAAATAGCAACCAAATTTCATGACTCTTGCTGTTAGAACTGACGTTTCCATTAAATAGCAACCAAATTTCATGACTCTTGCTTGTCTTGTCTATTTCTCCAGTGCCTGGTCTTTACTCTTGCCCAGGCCATTTGGGGAGAAATTTCCAGACTCTGAAGCTTTGGGCATTATAGCCCCAAACTTTTCATTTCCAGATGTGGAAAACAAAATCTAATGTATTAGTCAGGACTCTTTTGATTGCAAGTAATAGAAGCTCAATTAAAGGTAGCTCAAGTGGAAAGGGAGAATAATTGGCTCATGTGCCTGAGGGACACTGAAGTGGGTAGGCTTCAGGTACAACAGTATCCAGGGATATTCCCTCTCAGCTGTGTTACTCTTGGGGTATTCGTTTTATCCTGTGTACTACATGTGAACTGTTTTGGAGGGAGAGGATGACCAGAAACAACAACTCATTCCCAGAGGAAGGAGAAGCTTTTGATTCCAGGGTCCACATATGAAATCCTAGTGAAGAACTTGGACTGCCCTGGCTTGGGTCACATCGCTATGCCTTGGCCAATCACTGTCGCCAAGAAGACAGACAAGCCTTGGTCGTGTGTTTCCTCTGAGGGAGCTAGACAGACGGAGTTTTGTCAGGACAGTGCCACGAGAGCTACTTGAGGTAGGGAAGGGTCACTGGCTCCAAGGAAGAGTTTGGTATTGCTACCAAATCTCTCCCGGTCTTTCCCGAGAGGTCAGAGCTAGAACCTGGTTTTCAGACGGTGGGTCCTGTGCCTGCTCCACGCTACCTTGATGCATCCCAGGTGCTATGTTTGGAAGCAAGTGCCCGAACCTCAGTGTCACTGAATGTTTCCTGAAGGTCACTCTGGAATGTTCTAAAATTCACAACTTAGTAGAATGACAGTCTCTAAGACTCAATATCCGCACGGCCAGGCCAGTGTTTATTGTGACCTCACTGTCCACCCTGCAGTGAAGGGGGCACAGCGTTCTCTCTCTTGCAGCCTCACTAGGTATATTTACCTCCACTTACTGAACATCAGCTCCGGGCAAGGCCGTGGCAGTCTTGCATGTTGGATGTATTTATTCCCATATCAAGGGTAAGGAAACAGAACCCCACATAGGCTAGCTTGCCTAAAATCACAGCCATGGTAAGTGACAGAACCAGCATTTGAACCCAGGACTGTCTGTCCCCCAGCCATTAGAGCTATTGCCTCTTTATTTATTTTTTAAAAGATTTTATTTATTTATTTGAGAAAGAGAGAGAGCGAGCATAAGCAGGGGCGGGGCAGAGGGAGAGGGAGAAGCAGGGTCCCTGCTGAGCAGGGAGTCCCCCCAAAGGTTGATCCCAGGACCCCAGGATCATGACCTGAGCTGAAGACAGACACTTAACTGACTGAACCACCCAGGTATCCCACGCGTTGCCGCTTTAAACAAGGCTGGTGACATGGACTTGTCTTCAAAGGAAGTTAGACATCAAGATCTTTTTTAAAATGTTAGAAACGAGTGAGTGTGCTATGGTAAACTTCATCACCCAGAATCTCTTTCAGTACCCTTCTACTCTTTGGACTTCATTTTTTGAAAGGTTTGACCTTCCCTCCTTTTTTTTTTTATGAAAAAGATAATTTGTTACCCAGTTTTGTATTTGTCATGATGAGTGCAATTACAAAAGCTCCGTTCCTCCCAGGGAACTAGCCCCTGGCATTCACTTAGGTCACACTGGGCACTGTGTGGAGTGCTTTATGCACATATTACTTCCCAGAACAATCCCGAGAGCCTCATCCTCATTTCACAGATGAGGAAGTAGAGTATGTTAGTTTTCGATCACTGAGCAACTAATTACCGCAAATTTAGCATCTTGGAACCCCAGCTGTTCATTAGGTCCCGGTTCTGTAGGTCAGAAGTCTGGGCACGGTGTGCTGGCTTCTCTGCTCAGGGTCTCACAAGACTGGAATGCAGGCGTGGAGTCTCACCTGCGTCACAGAGGCCTCTTCCAAGCTTATTCAGGTTCTTGGGGGAAGTTCAGTTTCTTGTGGTTTTAGGACTGACATCCCCATTTCTTTGCAAATTGTCAGCCAGGGGTGGCTCTTAACTCCTAGAGGCCCCTCTCAGGTCCTTGCCTGGTGGCATCCTCCATCTTTAAAACCATCCATGTAGACTGCATCACATCAAATATGGCTTATGCTTCCTATCTCTGACTTGAGGAAGAGCCCAGTTCCTTTTAAGGAGTCACCAGATTAGATCACCACCCAGATCATCTTCCTTTTGATCTAAAAGTCAATGATTAGTAATCTAATCATGGGGGTGATACCTCCTCACATTCTCTGGTTTTGCCTGCACTCAGGAGAGGAGATTATACGTGTGTACACTAGGGGCTGGGGATATGGGGGGCTCTGCTAGAATTCTGCCTGCTGGGCAGAGGTTTAAAAGTGGAGCAGCTTGCTCAGGGTCACCAGACAGATTCTAACCTGAGCTCGCCTCATTCCAAAGCCCATGTTCCTTGCCTGTACCTTTGGGAACTTCTCTTTAGTATGAAATTACTAACCTCCCTAATATACAGAGGACTCTTACAAAACAATAACACAAATTTGAAAACCCAATAGGAAAGTAGTTGAAGGGTATAAATAAATAGCACAGAAGAGAAAATACATATGACCAGTAAACAAAGTCAAGTTGCTCATAGTAACTCATACTTTAAAAATATTTTTAAGAGTGCTTGGGTGGCACAGTCGGTTAAGCATCCAACTTTTGGTTTCAGCTCATATCCTGATCTCAGGATCGTGAGATCAAGCCCCACATTGGCCTCTGCGCTCTGTGTGAAGTCTGCTTGGACTTCACTCTGAAGTCCCTCTTTCCCTCTGCTCCCCTCCCCCCGCTCTTTCTCTCTCTCTCTCTCAAATAAATATAAATCTTTTAAAAAATAAATTAAATAGAAATATTTGAAAATGACAAAATAAATAAAAATAATACTATTTCATTTATTTCATTTATTTATTATTTATTATTTTCATTTCATATTTCATTTATTTCATTTCATTTTCATATTTCACATATTTATTATTTTCATTTCATATTTCATTTCATTTTCATATTTCAAATACATATTCATGTATTTCATTTATTTAGCTCTTGTAATTTGTTAGCTACTGTTCTTAGTGCTTTACAAGTCATCACACCTCCAACAACCCTATTAGATAGATACTGTTATTATACCCAGTTTCTGGATGGGCAAACTGAGGCCTAGAATTTTAATTACCCATCTCCAAGTTTGCACAGCCATAAAGTGGTGGACCCAGCCTTTGAACCCAGGCAGCCTGTGCTCTCAGCCGTGTGATAGTTTAAAGTGTGAGTGATATAGAAGCACATAGTGTAAAACTATATGTTTAGGATTAAACCAGAAAGTAAAGAAAAGCAAAACTAACAAAAACAAAATTCCCCCTTATAGGAAGAGAACATATTATTATATACATCCAAAAAAGTCTGAAGGAATATCACTGTTGACTGGCAACCTGGGGTGGTACCGGGGAACGTTTGCCATGGTAGTTATGTTTTTGGCAATGTCTGAATTTTTGAGAGAGGGCATATATTACTTTTATAATTAGCAAAAATGACAAAACTTATAATAATTAAACACAAACTCCTTCCACAAGCAAGAGGAGGCTTATTTTAAAAGCTTCTGGTGCTTAGCTTCTGGTGCTTAGCTTTCTGAGTGCATCACTGAACATGTGTTCTGGCAGAACATCTGGGGGCTGATCAAATCTGGGCGCATAGAAGAGGCAGGCACCTACCCCGCTGGGTAGTAAGACGTTTGCCCCCAGCCTGTCTCACCATCCTCCTCACGTCCCCCACCCCCGCCCCCAATAGGCTCGAGGCTGCCTCGGTGCACTCACAGGGTGAACTCTGAGTTTGGTGGACAGTCCTTGGCCGTCACAACAAAGGCATACGTAGTGAAAAGGCACTTGCTTTGAAGGCGCAAGACCAGTTGGAAACTTAAGACAAGGCACATTTCAGAGCATCAAGTCCTCATCAGCAGAATGGGGACAGTAATGCCATTTCTCAAAACTTGAGACTTAGTTATAATGGGTGTAAAGTGATCTGAATAATACTTCCATCTGGTTAAGTGTGCAGAAAATACTAGCTCCTTGTAACTAGAGTTCTCTTACCCCTGAAATGACTGTTTCCTAAATACGTGTGTTTCAGAGATGCCTTTTCCGTGTGAGGTACCCCCTCAAAAGGAAAAACTGACTGTCTCTGGTTTCCGCTGGGCCCTCTTGCCTCATTTCCCTTCAGGCAGCAGAGAAGCCAGCCAGCCAGCAGCTGCTGACACCTGTGAGGATAAGCCCCTATCGTCTTCTGTCTGCTGACACCAATGATATGTTAGGCACACTGAAGCTCAGTTTTAGATTCAAAAGCAGTTTCTTTTTTTGGTCACATGTGAGGTCTGTGGGGACACAGTGGCTTTTATGACAGTAGTACACATTCTGAACTTTGGAGGCAGAATTTATAGATGCCTTTATTTTAGGTCGTTATTCAATCATTCCCCTTTGTGTTCCAGAATGATGCAGGGTAAAGACAATTTTGACTTTATTTTTCTGGGTTAAGAAATCTTAGTTGCAGGTGACAGAAACAACTCAATTTGGCTTAAACAAGAAAAGTTTTAAAATTCACAGAGGTCAAAAAAAAAAAAACTGGGTACCAGGAACCCCGGAGGATTTTGGATTCTTCTGTTATTTGCTGCATTTTCTCTGCAGACTGACTTCTTCCATTTCTCTGTGCTGTGGAAATGCAACCATATGCACAGAGCAGCCTCTTCACTCTCCAAACCAAGATTGCTAGGGAGGGATTTTGATTGGTCCAGCTTAGGTCAGGTGGGTATTCCTGGACCAGTCAGCAGTGGCCCCGGAAGTGGAGTCTTGCTGTACCACTGTGTTGGCTCCTACGCTAACAGTAGTGATGTGGGGAGGAAGGAGACAGTTTCCAGAAGAAGGGGAGAGGCACTAGGCAGGTGCGAGCAATTCTTGTCTACAGAAGTCTTCTTCTCCTCCCACAGTAAAGGATAGTCATCCTGATTCTCAGGGTCTGGCTCTCAGGTGGACAAAACAAACTCCTCTTCTATCATGTTTGGTTCGAAGCGGTCCTTTAAGTTAGGTTGTTTTGTTTCAACCATGACGGTCTAACCTGGGGGCAAGAATAGACTGCCAGTAAGACACAAGACATAATTGTCTTCTGGATTAATTGAAATAATAGCAGATCCTGGAAAACTGCATTCTGAAATGGCTCAAGGCTGTTACTATAATATTGGAAACTGTTGGAGCTTAATCTTGGGTTTTAAATAGAAAATAGCCCAAGTATCAGTCGCATGTTGCTTTGTGGTTTGCCAAATTTATGACTTCTCATGGAACTTTTTATGTTTCATTTTATTTATTTTAATTTTTTAATTTTTCATTTTAATCAAATTTAGCTTTCATTACACAAACAGTAACAGGGCAATGATCTTGTCACCTTCAAAAGGCCCTGATGCTATTTGCAGATGTGGGAGGAGATGGTAATGTTGGGAACCAAGGGGATACACCTATTTGGAAAATCCCTTTTCTGAAGCTGAAACTTCCCCCTCTATTTTCCTTTTCCCCTCCCTGTTACAGTATATTTTCTATTTCCTGCCCATGTGAGAAGCTGGGGGTAGGAATTAAAGCCTTTTGCATGGGGGGTGGTTGGAAAACGTTTTGTTACTGACTTTCCTTCTCTCCTATTGACTTCTTCCTCTTCACAGTCAGTGGTCTATTTAATGGATTAAATTTGGTTTAGCTCACTGTGACTCTGTGTACCCCTTTGGCCCCTTTTCAAGTGCTCAAACCACACTGTCCATTAAACCAATACACAATGAAAAGCAGGGGGTAAAGCTGGAGGAAATTAACATACTGCAGAGAGAATGCAGGCGGGATGGAAAGATCCCTTCTCAGTCATGGGGTCTACAATGCCAATATGTCCTTTCTCTCTACATACTGCCTTGGCCTTCCTCATGGATGATGTGATTGATGATGATGATGCAGTGCTGAAGTTCACACATGGAGCCAGGATGGATATTTCCAATGGGGTAGCCAAAGTAAGGTCTTCTATATGTTAAGTGCTCAGATGTATTTAGTGCCTCTGTATATTTAGTACCTCTCCAGTCTCACCTCACCTCCTCACCATGCATCACAAACACTTAGTAACCAGCTGCTTTATGAATATTAGGTTCTTTTGTTCCCTGCACCCTCTCCTATCTATGTTGGCCATATACATGTTCTACTTACTAACCACTTTTTTATACTTAACTGTTTCTGGTTTTGAAGATGAATAAGTCTTAAAAACCTACCCATCTTCAGTAATTGAAATAAATATTTTCTAAAATTGTTGCTTATTCCCTCTTGATTACATCAGGCCCATTTCTAGGTGTGCTGCCCTATATAAGCCTCATGATGAAAATTCTTCTCTTACTTGGTTTTTGGGCACCCGATACTTGTCTTCCTTTACCCAGGCTCTCTCCTTCTGCCATTCAACTCTGGAAATCTCAATGAATACAACTCCTGGGTCAGCCTTTTTGTGCATGATCATTACTGCTGCTTCTACAAGGTGCTGGTAATGAAACCAGCTGGATCAGATGCTGCAGCGGTAACGTGTGGACCACCAGTGCCCTGACCTGGTTAATGCACAGTGAGGGAGGAGGAAATGTTCTGTGCGTAACGCTGCGAATACACGATATGTTTTTGTATCTTCAGGGCTGATTTGACCTAACATCCTGTTTAGGAAAAAAGGAGGAATGAGGCTGATTACTTTTTTAGAGACAGACAAGGATTTGTTTAAAATCATAGCTCTGATTTGTAAAAGGTGCCATGGAGTGGTATCAGGTAAATGCATTTTATTAACACAGGTTCAACTAAACCTGTTCATTAAAAAGGGGGGTCGGGAGAGAACTTACAACTCAGTGTTAGATGGGTTGGTGAACTTGCTGTGCTGTTTGTCAGTCCCAGTGGAGAGATGGTAATTCTAGGTCTCGATGTGGGCTTTTTGTGTAGCGTCTTCCTAAAATCAAGCAACAGTTATCAGGGGAGAAACTGAAGATCTATGTGCAGTATTTGTTCTAGCGATGGGGTAGGAACTGATGACTATGGTTTATAGAGAGAAGGGATGTCAGACTTTACCTGGTGCCCTCCTAAGGAGTTTCCATGATTATTATTTTTATTCTCTGTGTTATTTTTTCAAATTTTATTATGAAAAATGTCAAGCATATGGAAAGTTGAAATATGACGGCAATGAACACCCACTGGCTGGAATCAACAATCACTGATATTTTGTTCTGTGTATCTATTTATGTATCCGTTGATGTATGTATCTATCTATAGCTGTTTATGCAGTCTGGGCTTATTTTACTGAGCCATTTCAATTGCAGATACCATTACCCTTCACTTCTAAATACTTCAGTATATGTGTCCTAAAAATAAGGGTTTCTTACATTACAGTAAACATCATTACCAAACCTATGAGAGTTACTAAAATTTCCCCAACGTTTCCTAAGACTCATTCCATATTCATATTTCTGCACTTGTCTTTTATAATTGGTTCTCCCCTCAAACCATTCAAACGCCATGCATTATTTCTGTTTGGATTTTAAAAATCTAATTGAGAACCACTATTTTATTTCATTACTACATTTTTTAGTCTTTTTTATTCTCAGATACTTCCCTCATCACAATCCCTCCTGTTTAAAATGACCTTGACTTTTTTGGGGTGCCTGGGTGGCTCAGTGGGTTAAAGCCTCTGCCTTCGGCTCAGGTCATGATCTCAGGGTCCTGGGATCGAGCCCCACATCGGACTCTCTGCTTGCAGGGAGTCTGCTTCCTCCTCTCTCTCTCTGCCTGCCTCTCTGCCTACTTGTGATCTCTATCAAATAAATAAATAAAATCTTTAAAAAAAGTAAAAATAAAATGACATTGACTTTTTGAAAAGACCAACCCAGTTGCTTATGGGATATGTCTCACATTTAAATTTATCTGGTTGCTTCCTTATGATGTCATTTAACTTATTCCTCTGTCTTTTATATTTATAGAGTGATAAGTCTAAAGGCTTGGTTTGTTTCAGGTTACACACTTTTGGGCAGGAAAACATCCTGAGGGATGCCAGCTTCTTGGCATTCAGGGGCATGTTAAGAGGCACACAGCGGTAGGTTGTTTGTTATGCTGACGTGCTAGACAGGGTAGATGCTGATGCAAGCCCCAGCTCTGAGTGAGGAGCAACTCTACTGTAGATTATTTGATGGTTATTTTTAATTAATTAATTAACTAATTAATTATTGTCAATCTACCTTTCTTTAAATCTTTTAATAATTTTCATTTCAGTATAGCTAACATACAGTGTTATATATTTTTTTAAAGTTTTTTTTTTAAAGATTTCATTTATTTATTTGACAGACAGAGATCACAAGTAGGCAGAGAGGCAGGCAGAGAGAGAGAGAGAGGAGGAAACAGGCTCCCCACTGAGCAGAGAGCCCAATGCGGGGCTCGATCCCAGGACCCTGAGATCATGACCTGAGCCGAAGGCAGAGGCTTAACCCACCGAGGCACCCAGGTGCCCCCATACAGTGTTATATTAGCTTCAGGCATGCAATCCAGTGATTCAGCCCTTCCATACATCATGAAAAGTGTACTCTTAATCCCCTTCACCCATTTCACCTTGGTACCCACCTCCCCTTTGGTAACCGTGACTTTGTCTTTGGTAGATATTTTAGACAGAGCTCTTGGCAAACAAAACCAAAAACCAACACCCCCCTCCGAAACAACCCCACAAAACCCAGGTACTTGTTTTACTACCTCAAGAAAAAAGCTGTTTAATGAGAGAATATACAATTGCAGGAACCCAGGATTTCTCTGGTCAGTTTCATTCTTCCTTTCTCTACCTTCCCCTTCTGATGGTCCTGCTCCCAATGTCTTCTCCATGCATGTGACACCTTGGGCTGGTCTGACTCAACTTGGCTGGAATCTTTCAGCAGCTCCCTCTCCTACAGCCTGCTGGGTGGTCTCAGGTGCCCCATCCCCAACTCCCTAAGAAAATTCTGATCATATCAGCTCATCTTTCTCTGGCTGGGCCTTCCAAGTGGTGGGAAGGCAGCTGGCCAGTTCTTAGAAAGGCTTCTTTCTTCCTTGGTCCAGTCATGTGCGGCTAGAAAGTCATGGTCAGTGCATCTGCTGTTCACCAGTTTGGGATGAACTTCACTGAGACTCAGAGTCCTCACCTAAAAATATATCTAGCTCATTGGGTTCTGGTAAGGAGTAAATGAAATAATTCATACCAAGTATTTAATAAATACTTTTCCCCCTTCTGCTACCACAACTTTTATTTTATATTCACTCAGCAGGAACTGTGGGGGAAAGTGGGGCCAATTCCCTGGAAGGAAAATGTGGGGAAAATACACCAAAACATTTCTGAGATAGTAGAAAAACTTTCCATTTATCTACTATTTTCCCAAATTATAGAGTGGTCGTCTCAGGCCCTGGGTTGTGGGAGACTGAGTGTGGACCACGTGTTCTTCACATGTGCTGTGCTATTAAACAAACAAAAAAAGACATACTTGATGTATATGGGAATTTGCACTGATTTAGAGGGAGGAAAGAAAATTTCTTACACAAAAAGCTAGCGAACGAGTTTCAAATGTGGTCCACATATATTGTTGAACATTCTACTGTATTTGTTCTGATAGGTACTGACTTACAGTAATTCTTTTTTTTTTTTAAGATTTTATTTATTTATTTATTTGACAGACAGAGATCACAAGTAGGCAGAGAGGCAGGCAGAGAGAGAGGCAGGCTCCCCGCTGAGCAGAGAGCCCCATGCGGGGCTCGATCCCAGGACCCTGGGATCATGACCCGAGCCGAAGGCAGAGGCTTTAACCCACTGAGCCACCCAGGTGCCCCCTGACTTGCAGTAATTCAAATCTTATGTATCATGTGAAGTTTGGCAGTGGATTTAATTCTGAATTTATTTTGCGAGCATCTCTCTACACGGGCTGTCTCTCTTGTCCGGTCACAGACTGGTACATCGAACTGGCTGTTCTTGGCTCCTTAACCATGGTACCTTAGGTGCCCAATGAAAATATCCAAAGAATGTCTACATTCTTCTCATGCTTGTGGGTTTGATTGCATTTTTATATGTAGAGAAAATAAGCATCTTGTTTTGAAGGATGAAAGAAGATAATTTTGATATTGAGAGAACATTCGAAATCACTGACCTCAGCAGGTGAGTCTGAGGATTGGAAATTTTTCAAAATGTTGCTTTTCACCTGCAGATTTAATTAGCCTTTTTAAAAGTGGTCATTTGGAATGCTAGTAAAGGTGAGGTAGGACAGATGCCCTCACAGGTGTTCAGGGGCATTGTTACTTGTTCATCTTTCTGGAAAGCTGTTTGTGCAAGAAACATAAACATATTTATGGCCATTGGCCCAATAATTCCACTTCTAGGCATCTATCCTATAGAAGTCAACAGACACATGGATTGAGATTGATGCACAAAAGCATTTAGTGCAGCGATCACTGTAATGATACAAAAAAGTGGAAAACGTCTAAATATACAGTAATGTGGGGTTGGTGTGAATCGTGTTTTACCCATAAGAGCATGTATTATGCAGCCATAAGGGGATGTTGTGGAAGAGTGTTAGTGAAAATGTTTCTTATGTTTTCAAAAGCAGGAAATAAAATTGTATATACAATAATGATCCTGCTATTAAAAGAATTAAACATGCCAAAATATTAATAATGATTTCCTCCCAGTAAGTGAGCTTGAAATGACATTTTTTCTTTGTTTTGTTTTGGCTTTTCCAAGTTTCTACAGGGTGTGTGTGCACGTACGTAATTTTCATAATTGAGAAGAAAAATTGAGGGGAGAAGACAGCTATTTGAGCTGTAATTTTGAAGTGGAGTTTTAGGTTTTAGGTTTAAGAATAAAAATCATCCCAACAGGCAAGAAGAATAAATCTAAGTCAGGAATTCAATGAATTGGCCCAAATCCCGTGGTTACTTAAGATGGAATTTTAAAATAAGGCATCTGTTTATGGAGGAGTTTCAAATGTGAGAACTGGACGAAGGTGAACTTGGAGGAATTTTGTCTTCGTTTTCTAATGTCAACAACAAATCCATAAATCTTACTTGGATATTTGAGAAGGGAGGAAAGCACCTTAATAAGAATGAACATTGTGTACTCAGCCAAGAAAGAAATCATCCCCCAAGAGTTAATATTCCAAAGAATTAATAGGTAACTCAATTGCATCTTACTAAGTTGGGATACATTATTTTGATGGGCTCTGGATGATGGGTTGAGGGGAATACTTTAGAATGCCACTTCTGGAAAATTAGAGAAAAAATGCTTAATATGGTAGCCTGAGTATTCTTTGTCTTCGGTTTCGTTTATTTTTGAAACTCAGAGGGCTACAGATTGCAAAGTTGGCTTAGTAATTTGGGGGTCAAAAAGGTACTGGCTTTTTAAAAATACCCTTCACCCCAAGGTATGTTTCCTGTCTTACAGCTTGTATAATTAAAATCAAACGTGTTTTTCTTGGGCCAAACCTTTGCCACACATTAATACATTTATCACCAAATTCTAAAACATCTCAAGGAAGGGAACAACTTGAGCTTTAGACTGGAATAGTCCTTTCAGGTCTGCATTATTGGTACAAATGGCCAAGATTTTGCTGTTCTTGAAACATAATAAAACCTGCTGCTTATTCTTACGGTCTTGATGTCATGTCTTTTTTCCTTTTCTTTAAAATGTGCTCATCTCATTATCCAGAATGACTAAGAAGCCCTACATATGTGCCATTAAAACCCTTGTCCTCAAGGTTCATTCAACCCTCTTCCTTTTGTCCTGATACCCCTTTTGCTCGGGAAGTGACTTCTCTGTCTTGTTTCATGAGTCATTCTGACGTGGTTCACCAAATTCCCTCCATTGACCATGCCTCCTACTTGAACATGATTCCTCTACTTTAATAAATGCTCCTTTCCCTTCCTTGTCCACTTGCATTTTATTGTGCTCTTTTAGAGTTTTGGTTTAAAGGCTAATATTGCCTATTATATCTCTTATGTGTAATTTTGTGTTATTTAATGGTATCAAACTTCTTTAATATATTAAGAAATAGTTCCACTACCCAAATCAAAGGACAAATGTCAAAAAGTGCATGACAGTGTACAAGTAGACAAGAATAGGAAAGATGATTCCCTACAGTGAGGCAGTAAACAGACACTGTGCTAAGTCAATTAATTTGGTTTTATGAGTTCTAGTTGCTTTTTCTAAAACCTGATATCTCCATGTGTTTTTCGGGAAGAAACAGGAAGTTGGCATTCTCCCCTCAGCTGCCTTCTGTTTCTTACCCCTGATCCTGGTTTTATTTCTGCAAGAATTCAATCGCAGAAGTCTCCGACTTGACCGTAGGAGGAGATAAAAACATTTTTACCTGTGGTTGGTTGTATTTATTTAAACAAACTCATCAACTATTGTTGCTTACAGTCACCGGGCTTATTCTGCTGCCCCTGGAAGGGTTTATGTTGGCAATGGTGAGGAGATGCTATCAGCAATTCATTGTGTACTGTTTGCATAATGGGACAGGGCAGACAGCTCCAGCCAGTTTTTTAAAAAATGCATTGGATTAGTTGAATGATTCCATTAAGGGGCCTGTCTGGTTTGGAAGTTACAGTCTGTGACTTAATGCTGTGCTCAAGTAGCTGAGGTGCCCCCAGCCACAACTGATAGGCTGGGTTAGCAGGTTACTCGGTTTCTAGAACACAAATGCACCCGCAGCGGGCTGTCCAGCTACACTGCCGAATGGGGGAAAAGCATCAGTGAATAAGAACACTGGCAAAGGCAAGATGCTCAGCTATGTTGTCCTTTGATGCCTCAGGTCCTTTGCACCTCAGAGGATCCAGTGCTATTTCAGAAACATCAGCCAAGGGAAGATCTGCTGGATTTTCCTTAGTTAATAGCATCTAAACAAAGTTTTCCTTCAGGAACAGTCATCCTCTTCACCACCAATGAGATAAATTGGAGATAAGAACTTAAAGATAACCTAGGGCTTGAGTTTACTTCTTTGCTCTTAAGATGAAATCATCGCTAGGTACCGTGACTATAGAAACACAGGAAGTATGAATTCTTTTCCAGTCTTCTGCAGCCACTCATGTGTCTCCTAGCAAAGGTTCTCAAGGCAGCAGTAGCAGCAGTAGCACCTGGGAGCTCAACAGAAATGCAGACTCCCAGGCCCCACCCCAGACCTCAGAATCTGCATATTATCAAGAGCCTCAGCTGATGTGTGGCCCATGAAGGTTTGAGAAATGCTTTGATTCCTAGGGCAGTCTACATTCAGCTTGCCGATACCATCAGCTGCAGTAGAGGTTTCCTGTGAACGTCTTTGGTCAGGATTCAGGGTGATGGAAATTGGCATGCAGTTTGTCCTCTGTTTCTTTCTTTTTTTTTTTTTCCTTAAAGATTTTATTTATTTATTTGACAGACAGAGATCACAAGTAGGCAGAGAGGCAAGCAGAGAGAGAGGAGGGGAAGCAGGCTCCCTGCTGAGCAGAGAGCCCGATACGATGCAGGGCTCGATCCCAGGACCCTGGGATCATGACCTGAGCTGAAGGCAGAGGCTTTAACCCACTGAGCCACCCAGGCACCCCTTGTCCTCTGTTTCTACTAACACAAAGTACAGCCACGGTGAATTCTAATGAACCTGTACCTGGGACTCTAGCCACTTGGTACAAATCCTTCTGTGATTCGGACATAGTAAAAAGAGGCCAGAGGCGGGGTTGAAAATTCTGGTATCACCATTCTCCTCGCTATACCCTCCTTCCACACCTGGGAGCACCCACATCATAGCATGGAAAGGTCTTCCCAGAACTCTTTCTCTAATGCAGAATACTATATATATATATTTTTTTCTCATAATGTACCTTTTGCTGATCTAGTAGGTGTCCTGTGTCGTCCTGGGGAGCAGAGTCACCATACCTGTACTTGGGACTTATGGACAAGACAGCAGTCTGTGATAAAGAGGAAGGGGGTCCCTTCCACTTCTGGGCACTGAGGCCCATGCGTTATGTAATGCATTTCCTGCCTTTAATTATTTACCTGTCTCGCCCTGCCTGTCTGCTGGCCTGGCTGCTGTTTGCTTTGTTCTGCAGTGGAGGAATGTGACCTTTCCGGGGTTTAAATCCCACTCAACCCTGGCCACTTCACGGCATGGTTTGTCCTCAGGTGGCAGTCGCTGGGGGCAGAGGCATATTCTCCAAACTCCAGTGCGGCCCAGTACGTCAAGTATGTCTTCATAACGAGAGAGATTTGGGCAGAGGCTAAGCTGATTACAGGTCTCAAGTGAGGCCCTGAGCACATTTCAGATTCGGAATACAAATTGTTGTCTGCGGTAATTATAGTTTGTGCCTTGGCCCTGCTGGGCCCCTGTGGTCATTATCTTGGTGCAGAATAAGCAGCTTTGTGCTTTTCGAGTGGGAGGTAATGAGGGGGCAAGGGGTGCTTGAGGGACATTTAAGGGCCCGTCCCCAAGTCTGAGTGGGTGTAGGACAGACTCAGGTGTGTGTTGGAGTGCCCATGGACAAACTGTGACCTATGGGCCAGGAACTCAACCTCTCTGAGCCTCAGTGCCCTCCAGTCTTGGCCTCAGGGAAGGTCGCCCTGGTGATGAGATGGTGATGGTGGAATGGACACTCATCGTAGTGCCTGGCACATAGGAGGTGCTGACCAAGGGGGAGATCCATGGTCTACCAGGTGCCATAAGGGCAGGGATCTGGGACAGGCAAATACACACCCTTCTAAAAGGGCGATTCCCATGCACACATCAGTTACCCCCTCTTCCTGCAAAGGGACTCTGGTACACCCTTTTCATGCTTCACATGTTGGCAGAATTGACAAGAGCTTAGAGTGCTGGCTTGGGTCAGACTTCCTGCAGGTCAGTCTAGCTGTGTGCCCTTTGGTTCTTTGATTAACATCTCTGAGCCATGGTTTTATTGTTTGTAAAATGGACATCATAATTGTACGTGATTCACAGTGTTGTTGGGGAGATGATCTGTGAAAAATGCCTGTGAAGTTGAGCACCAGGGCTTGGCTCAAAGTATGAAGGGGGTATTATTGTTATCCCCTTTGCAGAGACAAGGAAATGAAGGTTTTAAGGGCTAAGTGATTCTCTCAAGCCTGTGGCCCAGATGTGGTGGGGCCCGAACTCTGGCTCAGCAAATTGCCTGGTTCCATGTTAGTGTCACTGTCACTCTGCCTCAAGGTGTTCAGAAATCACCACACAAAGACTCCCCAGCCATCTGCTCCCAGGCCTCCACTCCTCAGATCCCTCATTTTTGTTGACAGTTTTTCTTTAAAAAAAAAAAATTATTTATTTTAGAGATGGGGAGAGAGTGGCGGTGGGGGGAGGAGCAGAGGTTGAGAGAAAAAAATCCTCAAGCAGATTCCCTGCTGAGCTTGGAGCCTGGCGTGGGACTCACTCTTATGATCCCAAGATCATGCCTGAGCGGAAAGCAAGAGTCGGATGCTTTACTGACTGAGCCACCCAGGTGCCCTGACAAATTCTCTCTTCAATTGGGTTAAAGTATATCATAGTACCATTATTATATTACTATATTATACAATGTTATGTATATGTTATATAATACTAAAATAGAAATTTATATTGCCTTGTGTGGTGGATGCTCTTTTTTAAAATTTTTTTAAATTATTAACATATAATGTATTATTGGCCCCAGGGGTACAGGTCTGTGAATCGCCAGGTTTACACACTTCATAGCACTCACCATAGCACATACCCTCCCCAGTGTCCATAACCTCAACACCCTCTCCCTCCCCACCCCAACCCTCAGTTTGTTTTGTGAGATCAAGAGTCTCTTATGGTTTGCCTCTCTCCTGATCCCATCTTCTTTCATTTATTCCCTTCCTACCTCCCAAACCCCCCACGTTGCCTCCCAAATTCCTCATATCAGGGAGATCATATGATAATTGTCTTTCTCTGATTGACTTATTTTGCTCAGCATAATACCCTCTAGTTCCATCCACATCGTTGCAAATGGCAAGATTTCATTTCTTTTGATGGCTGCACAGTATTCCATTGTATATATATACCACATCTTCTTTATCCATTCATCTGTTGATGGACATCTAGGTTCTTTCCATAGTTTGGCTATTATGGACATTGCTGCTATAAACATTCTGGTGCACGTGCCCCTTCGGATCACTATGTTTGTATCTTTAGGGTAAATACCCAGTAGTGCAATTGCTGGGTTGTAGGGTAGCTCTATTTTCAACTTCTTGAGGAAACTCCATACTGTTTTCCACAGTGGTTCACCAGCTTGCATTCCCTGTGGTGGGTGCTCTTACTCTTATTACCCCCATTTAACAGATGATAAAATGGAGGTACAGAGAAGCCAGTAGCCAGAGGTCACATAGTAAGCATAGCACTGGGATTTGAATTCAGGTTGTTTGGCTTGGACATCCTGTTCTGAAACCCCAAGCTAAACTGCTTGCCTTGATTTCCAGTCTTCTTTCCAGATGTTGTACCCTTGCCACCTTGGTAGGCCTCAGGGTTCCCAGACCTCCTTAGCTCCAAACTTAGCAGACTGCTTCCTAGGGCCTGTCACCATGTGCTTGGCCACACCTCGCCCCACAGGGTGGTTCTGGGGACTCCTCTCACAGCTCCCACATGCTCATTCAACACAGGAGGCCATTTGTGCCTCAACCTTGTACATTCTTAAAAAAATAAAAATCAGCCTTTCGTTTTAATGACACAACCCAGGGGTGAGGTTCCTGCTATCACATGGGGGGAGTCTGGCCAGAGATGATTGGAGTTATAAAGTCAAGTAGCAGGGGAATTCCTTCTTTGCTCCATAAATTACTGACACAAGAGCTCTGTGTACTTTCACATTATGGGAGAGAATGGCTGTGCTTAACTCCTGTTGGGAGAGGAAATTTTTCTCACTTCTCATTTAGCAAGGAGAGGGAGTTTTGAACATAGAAGTAGAATTTTGTTATTGTTGTTAAATTCCTGGTTTTTAGGGGTGCCTGGGTGGCTCAGTGGGTTGAAGCCTCTGCCTTCAGCTCAGGTCATGATCCCAGGATCCTGGGATCGAGCTCCGAGTTGGGCTCTCTGCTCAGCGGGGAACCTGCTTCCTCCTCTCTCTCTGCCTGCCTCTCTGACTACTTGTAATCTCTGTCTATCAAATAAATAAATCTTTTAAAAAATTCCTGGCTTTTAGCTAATATATTTATGTATATGTACTTTAACATGGGAAATATCGCCCGTATTCGATAGCCATGGCCACTATTCTTGACAAAAAGAATAAAAGAATTCGTATCTGATCATGTATCTGTTCTTGCTGAAAATCTTGCTCTCATTCCCATTTTCAATAGGGAAGAGTTGGAATTTCTCCCTTGGCTACAACCTTCTCTTCTCCCAGCCTAACCACCCCATGCTTCCCATGGCCCTTTGAATATCTCCCTACCTCTCTCCTTCACTGTGGCTCTCCTCCCCTCAGCCTAGGAAAACCCTATCCAACCTTAATGACCTGCTCAAATGGCTTTTCTCCTAATGGGACCTGAGTATTGTCCCTGGCTGTTTCCTCAGTGTTCCTGGTGTTCCAAGGCCATGGAACATGACAGGATGAGCAGCAAACATTTTTTGCAGGTCTGCATTCCCTCTGGCCCATGAGGTTTTTCTTTTCTTTCTTTTTTTTTTTTTTGTATACCCAACACTTTGAGCACAGAGCTGGGCACTATTCTGTTAAACGAAGGACACCTGCTCCCTCTTTACACATGCCCAGCTGCATTTCTTTCCTCAGCAGGGTCTGTGGATAATAGAGAGAATTCCGGGTGATAGAGCTGAAACACTGGGCTATCAGCTCCATGAGAGTGGGATCTGCCCTGTTGCTCCAGAGTCTACACTGTGGTTAATGCTCACTTAGTGGCTGTCAGACAACTGCCTGAATTATATGATATCATTCATATCATGATATCATGATAAGGAGCCCGTGTTGCAGACCTAGATTCAAACTTCTCTTCCATCACTGCCAAGCTCGGACAACTTCCTTAATCCCTGTGAGCCTGTGTCCTCACCCATAAACTAAGGATAATAAAAATACCTCTCTCATAATGGTCATAGAATTAAATGTTTAATGTCCAGTGCATAGCAAGCCCCCAATCAATGGTGGTTGCTAAAGTTATTAGTAGATCAATTAATCACAGGGCATTTGCTGGAAAGAGAATCAACAAGGTGTCATGATAGGTGATAAGATGGTGAGGTGAGGAGTGTGATCCTTAAGGCAGTTTGGTCAGGGAAGGCTTCCTGTAAGCTGGGACCAAACTGTGAGAGAGATGCTGCTGTAAGGTGAAGATCTGGAGGGAAGGATTTTCTGGAGAGCAAGTGCTAAGGCCCTGGAAGCAGGAAAGAGCTTAATGAGGAACAGAAAGTGTGACTAGAGCTTGGGAGTTGGCAGGAGAGTAGAATGAGATAAGGGCTTAGGGAGACAGGGGCCAATTGATGCAGGGCCCTGTGGACCAAGGGACAATGTTTGGATTGAATTTGAAATGTGAAAGAAGCCATTCAGTCCTTGTGCTCAAAATCAGTCTGCGGGATCAGGTTCTGGACTGCTTCAGCTTTAGCCTGTCCTGTGTTCTGTGTGTATGAACTAACCCCTAGCAGTAAAACCCAGTTCTGATTGATTTAAGCAGAAGAGAAATTTATTACAGGATATAGGAAGCTCAGAGAATTTCGGAAGGGTTAGGGAACCAGGAACAACCTCAGATTGCACCACCAAACATTTCCTACAAGCACACTTGCTGCCACTGCTGCGCAGGTGTAGATAGCACAGTTTGTGCCAAGTAATGTGGCTGCTCAGTCACCCTCGTCGCTGTCTCTGTGAGCTGCTGTCACCGCATCCCCCACCCCCACCCCCAACAAGAATAGCGTCTGCAGCGTCCTTGCTCTTTGCATGCCAGCTTTTGATGCCACATCTGGGGTGGGAGTATCTGATTGGCTGAGCCTAGTTCATGTTCTCCTGCCCAAGCCACAAGGGAGGCTGGGAGAGAAAGTGTGTGGCATCCTCATCTCTTTCAGCCTAACGTGGGCTCTTGTTCCTGAGTTGGGGCTTCCTTAAACCCAGGAAGACAGTTGAACTGCAGAGTATCCAGAGGGTTAAATGTCCCTCACAAAGACACGTGGAGTAGGTGACTCATGGGGTCCCTTGGCCTCAACAGCTCTCACCAACAGGTGGTAGCACTTTAAGAAAGAAAGAGCAGACTGCCTTCCTCTTAGACAATGATTTAAGAAAAATAGTGCCAAATTTGGAAGCAACTATTTCTCCGTCTGTTGAGAGGCTATGAACTCTTTTTTTTTTAAATTCGTGCAGGTGTGTGGGCTAGCATGCTTCCCCATGTTTATCACAGATTTGCATTCCTGTTGGAAATGCCTTAGCCATTGTCAGGCCTTATAATTGCTTCTCGTTAGGGCCACGTGGGGCTTATTGTCCAAGATTTTGCTGCTAGGTTTATTGTTTATCTTACACCGTCTCCAGGAAGCTGCAGGCGGAAATCTCTGCGCCTTACCAGGAAGTCTGATTTAAAGGGACAGCTTCCCGGGCAGAGCACTAACTGGGAGAAGGCTCTGAGCTTCCAACCAGAATCCGCTTCCCTCTGGTGGCAGCTGGAAGCCTTTTCTGAGAATCCCACCCTCTTGGTTTGCTGGTTTCCAGTGTTTGGTTGATTCCCTTCTGATTCTGATTTAAGAAAAAAGTGGCCATATTTACTCTTTGAGTACACATGGATACACACCAACCAAAATAAAACAAAAAACCACTTTCGCTGTCGTGTAGGCAAATGGATGCTCTGAGTCACAGGAGCACACACGCTTTTTCAATCTCTTGTTATTTTCTTGGGGGGGAGTATTTTCGTAGAAACCTTGAACTTTTTAGACAGACAGGGATTTCAAGGAAGTCAGCATTATAACATTGGAAAAGTAAATGAGAGTGGGGGGCGTCTGGGTGGCTCAGTCGGTTAAGCATCTGACTCTTGATTTTGCCTCAGGTCATGATCTCAGAGTTGTGAGTTCAAGCCCTGTGCCAGGCAAAAAAAAAGTAAAATAGAATTTAAGCTGTAGCCACCTTCATATTTTTGTTTTCCCTATTGGAACGAAGAAGGGAAATGGGAAATTGCAAACTTCCATTGACTTTTTCTTATTAGCTATCTAGTTGACAGCTCTCATTCAAATCAGGATAAAAATCAAATTAGCTCAGATTTGGTACCAAATTTTCAACTTGCTAAGAGGAGCATTTTCTGCTTGGAAAAAAAAGAAACCCAAGAAGTTATTACTGGCTTTTTTTTTTTAATTGTCTTTTAAAAAATACTTTATAATGAAAAAATTTAAACTGAGGCAAAAATAGAAAGAATAGTATAATGACCCCAATGTTTCCATCATCTGTAGTTTTGCTTTGAAACACATGTATCTGTTAGATTCCTATAGACCTCTCTACAACCCTGTGAGATAATGGAGTCATTATTCCTGTTTTACAGATGAGGAAACTAAGGGTCAGGGGAGTTAAGGGAGTTACCAGGTCTTCAACTAGCAAATGGCAGAGCCAGAGAACACAAAGCTACTGTGTTAATTGACTGGTCATCATTTCAGCCAGCCAGTTGTTCCCAGAAATTATCCTCAAGGAGATATCTAGATTCAAAATAAGGATGAGAAACTATTTTGTAAAAATGATTTCTGCCTTTGTTATGTATTTTTAACTCAGAAATTCAGATTGGCAAGGGTTTTTACTTGAAATGAGCAAATTACTGTTTAAAATCCCCCTGAGATATTCAGGTGCTAGGAATACCACCCCCTTCATATTCACATTTTCCACTTCTAATCAATTTTGACAGTATAATGGCCAAATAGTAACTCTCATTTCCAAGTAAGGAAGCTCTCTGACTGGTAGATATCAGCTAATCAGTTTTCAAACCTTTCCTTTTCCTAAGAATTGGGCAGAGGTCAGCAACCCACTGGAGTTTCTCTCTGAACTGACAGCATAACAAAGAGACGGTCCTTTGAAAAAGCTGCACTCAGGGTGTCCATGTTTCTAAGCAATAAGTCGAATAGGCTTATTTGCTAACACCCCCCATCTTTTCCCTGTGGAAATGCTTCAGGCCACCCTTGCTTGTGTTCATGAAGGAGTGGGAGCCCTAGGGTGCTGCTTCATCACCACGCACACTGGAAGGCAGGTTTCCCTATTTCTGATTTGCTTTTTAAAATAGCTGTCTATGTGTCGGTTGCCAAAATAATGTAAGGAATTTGATTATAAAAGTTCAGGTCTGTTTAGAGAGAAAAAATACAGTGCTCAAGTAGTTGCTCCTAACAAAACCAGCAAGATAAGCACTCAAGATTAGCCATGATTAGCAATCTGTTGAGACTTCCATGTTTGAGCCTCATTTATTTTTAGTTCTTGTGTTGAAACCATAAATGAAGACTTTTCTATTTATTCATTCTTGACCTTGGGCAGCTAGGTTTGCTCCCACATTCTTCTCATCATTTTGTAATCTCGTTGAGCTGGGATATTAAGCAGAGCTCTAGAAGAGCATCAACATTTTCAAATGCTCCAAGTCTCTTGAGTTAAACCGTCTTGCATACAAGCAGCCCTGGCCTGGAACGGGGTCTGGACCCCCCCATTTGTTGGTGATTCATGGTAAAGGGAGCAGAGTAGTTGTTCAAGTTTTACGCTGGATTAACCACACTTCCAGCACTGAGGAGTAGATATGAAGACATTTGATAAGAATGCATGACCACAGGTAACTCCTAGGCTCAAAATATTTTGAAGCCCTTTTTATTTCTCACTGACTTGCCATGCATGATGCCTTCTGCCAACCTAGTAACATCAGTAGTAGTCCTGTACCTCCCCTCTCCACCGCAACATAAATTTTTGTTTTTTCTTAGTCTTACTTGAATTTGACAGTAGCATCCAAAACCAAAGATCCATGAAGTAATGATTTTCTGATATTAGGATCTTGGTTAAATCGATGTGCAGTATACTATTTTAATTTGGTCCCTGTAGCCATCCTGTTTTCATGAGATTGTTTCATTGCCTAGTTTTCAAATCAGTTTGTGGGATTATTTTGAAATGTGAAGTATCATGGGTATCGAGGTGGCTCAGTCAGTTAAGCATCCGACTCTTGATTTCAGCTCAGTCATGATCTCAGGGTGGTGGGATAGAGCCCCACATTGGCTCCACACTCAGCCGGGAGTCTGCTTGAGGGTCCTCTCTCTCTCCCTCCCTCATGTGTGTTATTTCTCTTTCTCTCCTTTTTTAAAGATTTGTTTTTTTATTTGAGAGAGAGAGAGAGCACAAGAGCAGGGTTAGGGGCAGAGTGAGAAGCAGACTGCCCCCTGAGCAGGGGGTCTGATGTGGGGCTCAATCCTGGGACTCCAGGATCATGACCTGAGCCAAAGACAGACACTTAACCGCCTGAGCCAGCCAGGTGCTCCCTGCCTTCTCTCTTTAACAAAATTTTTTGAAAAATGTAAGACATAAAATGGAATATGGTCAAAGACCGTGAAATTCTTAGCCAACACTGAGCTTTTGTGAAATCTATGGCTTCTTGAGTACAAATAGGGAAGAGACTGAGGACCCAGAATAAGATTCACATGGAAAAAACCACCGTTAGTCACCAACTTTTAATGAAGAAATCTACTAAATCTCACCATTTTGTCTTATGTACATGAAATTACCACAACCCTGAAGAATATGTTTCTTATAATATTTTTGGTGAGAAAACTGCTTGAAACTTCTCAACAGAAAATTCGGTGGAATACATAGAATAACAGCGCAGGAAACACATCCGTTTGAGTCGCGGGGCCAGAAGGAAGCATGTGGTGGCACCGTAGCTAGGTCCACATTTTGGTACCGGTGTCTCCTGTGTACAACAAGAATTTGCTAGTAATGTGGTTATTTAACCAGATGTGGGGAAACAGGGGCCAGCTTTTGCATTATAGGTGCCTTATGGGTATTTCCCCATTATAAATATATAATGATTCAGCTCCACACACTTAGTGAAAAATATTATACCCTGAGAACCTACGCCCCCAGAATTTCATAGGTTTTTTTTCCTTTTTTTCTTTTTAATGTTTCACTCTGATCTATGTAGAATTTATTTTGGACAGTGTGAAGTAGGGCTTTTAAAGGAGGCTTTCCTTTCCAAGAAATGAATTATCCCATTTGTTAGTGATCCTTCTCTCCTTCTGTGGTTTGCAGTCCAACATTTGCCATATGTCAAGTTCCAGAATATTCTGGGTCAGGTTTCTGGAGGTCTGCTCCAGGGGCCATATGACTGCAGCAGGAGCTTAGAAGTCAGCCCACCCAGGCCCCAGGCCCGACCCTGCCACCTCTAGGCCCTCTTGGGCAGGCTCCTGCCACCTGTTTGAGCCTCCATTAAAAAAAAAAAAATGTGTACAGTAGAGATAACGGTGAGGCTTATCTCAGGATACTTGTGAAGGTCAAGTGAAAAACTGCATGGCAACTTCTATTAAAACATCAGAAATCTGCTGTCACCGTTTATGATTTTAGTAACTGTGGCTTTTTTAAAAAAAGATTTTATTTATTCATTTGACAGAGAGACACAGTGAGAGAGGGAACACAAGCAGGGAGAGTGGGAGAGGGAGAAGCAGGCTTCCCGCAGAGCAGAGAACCTGATGCAGGGCTCGATCCTGGGACCCTGGTATCATGACCTGAGCCGAAGGCAGATGCCCAACTGACTGAGCCACCCAGGCGCCCCTAACTGTGGCTTTAGGATGTTTTAATATCTGCACACAGATGCACTTTCATCATGAATGATGTTCTCAGCGGTGGCAGAGTTAAGAATAAGTAACTGGGAGGTGAGATTTCAAGAGCAGCTCTTGTTGGCAGACAGTTCACAGGCTAGGGGCTGACGAATCCAGTTCCTCCATACTGTGGGATGCTCTGCCTTATGAGTCTAAAATGTGTATGATGTAGAAGGAGGCTCTGGATGTCAAGTGAAAGTAGCAAGTGGTAGAATACTGTTACCATTCTGTTTTTGAAAAACAGAAATAAAAAAATAAAATGTTGTACATAGCAACTTGTGCGTATTGAGACAGAAGGAAATGTCTAGAAGGATTGCCAAACTGGTGGCCCTTGGGTCGTATCCAGGCAGCATCTGTGTTTTGTGTGGCCTGTTTAGCACTTTTCAAAAAGGTGGATTTGTTGCCAGCATTTAAACATTGTGAGATTTTAGACATATAACCTGGGATTTGCAGCTTCTCTTGAAAAAACTGGAATGTCTGGTAACCCTGGGCCAGTAGACCCTTGGGACCCCCATAAGCCGGAGCTTAGGGCCAATATTCTCAGTGGTGCTCTGGAGGCCCACCCAGGCTTTTCTTTCAGGTGCCTGTCCCTAGCCCTGAAAGCATTTGGATTTATAACCTCTTTATCTACAGCTGGCTTTGACACGGGTGCCTCTGGCAAATGGGATTGGGGTAGAGAAAAAGTAGGGCCTTTGGGAAGACTCACTTATTACACTATATACTTCTGTATGATTTGAATGTATTATAATGACACCATGTTACTTTTAAAATAGAAAAATTTGTAGAAAAACCTATTTGAATACTTGGTTGTATCCTAGGTGCCCTGTAGAGAAAACCCACATTCCTGTTCCTTGATAAACTTCCATTATGAAGCTAAAAATGAATGTGAACTCTGCATGGCAGGAGCCTCTTATTATTGAAATGTTCCTTCAAGATGCCCTCTGCATGGACCATTTTCGTTCCTGGAGTTCTTGCTTCTGGTCAAAGCAGGGATGTCGGGGGAGATGGCCATGCCCTGTTCCTTCCTTCCTTTTCTCCTGCAAGGGATATCTGCTGGCTCTCCTGCCCATGCCCCCTCTTCACTGTTCCCTGCCCTGGGACCCACTCAATTTCACCTCTTCCACGAAGTGCTACAGCCCACAGGTTTCAGTTCTTCTTTCTCGTTCATAGTCAGCAACCAGAAGTCAGGCTTAATCATTCTTGGATCAGTTGATGTGACTGTGCCCTCTTCCCTCCAGAGAAGAAGTAAAGCCTAGTGGTCATTTTACATTCCCTTTAAACCCTCATTGGGGGTGATCCTGGCCTTGGCTGCTGGGGCTCCATTCAGTGGCATGTCTGAAAATCCTTCAGGAGAGGAGCAGCAGGGCTTATGAGAACCTCATCGGCCCTTGGGAGATTGATATTCTTCATTAGCTGAGCTGCCTAATCTCACCTTGTTTCTAGGCCTGTATGAATCAGGCCCCCTTCTGTGCAGGAGGTTAGGGCGAGAGGCCTTTTTAGGAATGCCTTCCCTCCCACCCTAACCAGCCACCACCCTACTCCAGGCTTGCTTTGTGGGGAGTCAGGCTTTTGGAACTGGGGATACCAAGGAGAAGCTGAAACCTACCTTTTATGGGCACTGCCGTTTTTGGCACACATGGCCAACTGTTTCCTGAGTGTCAGACCTGGTAGTTACCACATGTGGGCTTTGAGGTGACCCAGATGGTTGCCTAAAAGGGCTGAGCCTTTATCATGGTGATTTCACTTCCTTTTTTCTCCAAACAGATAGGACCCCTTCAAGCTCTTCGAAGTGAGACCCAAGTCTGTTGGGGAGCAGTGCTTTCAATGCATTTGCTTTTCTTGTAGAGTACCCCATGAGTCTGCACGTCCCTTGCTATTGCTCCTGCCTAGAAAACCCCTCCGAATTCTACCTGCATGTCTCTTGCTCTAAGAAGCTTTTCCAGACTTTGTCCCTTAAAAAATGCTTTGGCCAGGCTCGGTTACATCTTGGCCCCTCAATACTCTTTTGCAAATCCCAGGACTTATTTTGTTCTTCAGTCGTGGGTGGTTTATCTTTGTTCATCCAGAACCTGGTGCCTTCTTCTGTAATGTCTGCAGGGCATGAGGCACTCTTCAGAGGCCCCATGTTAGAGGCCAGGTCACTGCTGTGAGAGGATGGGGAGAGCCTGCTCCCCTGTGTGCTCTAGGGTCCCGTCTTAGAAGGAAGTTTCTTCTCTCTTTGCTGGGTCCCCTACTTCACTCAGGGCTCAGACAAGTCAAGGCTCTTAAAAATCTGGGCATTTGTTAAACAGCCCCAGGAGACTTTTGCCTAAATCTTTGCAGCTAAAAGTTGCCAATCAAATACTACTCAGTTAGAAAACTAGAAACTAAAAATAAATCATTGAAGACTGCGCTGGCATTGCGTCTCCTGGGATCTGAGACCCACCGCCACCATGCAGGGATCACCGCCACCATGCAGGGACGGTGAGGCCATCGAGTTGTTTGTGGAACAGGGTTGAACAGGGCTGGATTTCACCTGAAACTTTGTAGGTCCCTGTAAGACAGTCTGTCTCACCCAGAGAGTCTTGGATCTGTGAAAGGCAGGCGACCTGGGCAAGGTGTTCATTCTGGTGAGATCCCATTGTGTCAAGTGAAAAATGTCAGCCATGAGTTATTTCCATACTAATTCTGAGAAGAGGGGTCAGGCCTTCTGTGATCGACAAACTGAAAGGGAGGTTTCCAGAAGGAGCTGTTTAGGAAGGGAGCTCCGAAGAGAAGATTTGCCTAAGGGAAAAAAAAAGAAAGAAAGAAAAGAAATGGATGGGTGTGGTATTCATCATCACTCTCATTTACTGAGTTGCTATGAACTTGGTGATTCAGTGAGGGCTCTGTGTCCTGGGCAGGGCTGCTGGCTCTATTGATTCTGCTCTGAACAAAGTTCTCCCAGTGTCTCTTCTCTCTCTGTCTCACGCTGATGTTTGAGATTGGGTCTGCAAAGCTCCAGACTTGGGGCCTGATGTCCTAGCCGTGAACTCTTTGGAGCTGCCGGAGTGCCCCACATGGCTTTAGGTGGGGACCCAGTGAGCATTGTTTGTTTCCTCCAGGCTGGGGGTTGCCAGCCAGGCACTGGGTTTCTGGTGTGCCTCCGAATGCCCAAAGGCACAGTGCTCTGAAAAAGCAGCAGCAGGCGAGGAAACCGCTGGAGGTGGGGAGCTCTTGCCTGGTGTGGTCTCAGCTTCTGACACTTGTAACTGATGGCCCCCTGTCACTTCCTGTCATGCAGCCCAAGTGGCGGGGAGGAGTTCCTTCAGGGAAACTATGCTCTGCTCAGCTCAGAGAATCCCGTCTGCAGGGCTCCGTCGCAGTTAGGGGCGGGGGACTCTGCGTGGATGAGGCCGGAGCGCCCCATGGTTTGGTGCTGCTTCTTTGTCCGGGCTCAGGTAAGCTCCCTGCGGCAGAGTCAGGGATGGATGGGCACCCCACTTCCATGCCTGGCTGGGCAGGACTGGGAGCTGAGGGGAGGGAGGGCAAAGCTTTCACCTCCCAAGCAAATGGGCAGGGAGCTGCTGTTAGAAACACCTGGGATGATGGAGGGGGACTTCTCTCTCACTTTAGTGTGAATCAGAAAAGAGCTGTGTGGTTGTGTTTAAGACCACAATGGTGGCTTGGTTGGAGATGATGAGTTAAGTGAGTGCCTAGCTGTCAGTGCTTCCTCTAGCATCTGTGATTGGAGGAGAGAGAGAGAGAGAGAGAGAGAGGAGGGACGATGCTAGTATTTTAATTTTTATAAGAGATCTGTTTTCAATTAATCAGGAAAATAAGAGTGAAAAAAAGGATGCATCTGCCTTCTGGTATATTTTATTTGGGAACTTTTTTTTTTTTTTAAGTCACAGGGTGGATTTCTAAGATATTTTCTTTTCTTTGGGTTGAAAGGTGGCCAAAAAAAATTTTGGAAGTTTATTCTGCTTGGAACAACTTTTTTTGTAGGTTTCCTTAGAGCGAGTCCTATGTTGTGAATGTGTTCATCTTTGAGAAGATGAAGCCAGATATTATAAGGGGAGATTCATACTCACTGGGGTTCTCATTAAGAGTGTTGGTGCCTGGTTTGGTTATGTCTGGAGGAATGGCTGGAAATGTTACATTTTATGGGCTGAAGAATGGTTAGGAAGCCTGAAGGTTACTCCCTCTGTCCCTTTTGTTTGTGGGCAGGCATTAAAGCTTTGGATAAGCCACCCCTATTTTTCAAAGAAAGTGTCCATTGCTTTTTATATTCACTATCACCAGAATTCTGAGACTGATTTTTGTAATGCTAATTCCAATTCTCATACATGACCATTCTAGACATACGTTTTTAATCTTTTCATGTGATTTTGATGGTTTTACTGTCTTTCTCCTTTCCCATCTGACTTATCCAGCTGTTCACTCACCTGATCATCCTTTTTGAGTCTTTGAGATACAGAAATTGGCAACATGTAAAATGACTTACTGCAATTTAGTGATAGTTAATGCAACATAAATAAAAAGTAACACGACACTAGCTAACATTTATTAGATACTTTTCACATGAGTAAACACCTTACTCCCATGAGCTTGAGAAATTCCTGCAACACTGTAGAGTTGGCTATTTTTATTATCCCCATTTCGTAGGTGGTAGAACTGAGGTTTAGAGAAGATAAATAATCTGCCAAGGTCACCTAGCTGGGGAGCAGTGGATCAGGCTTCAAACTCAGGCAGAATGGATCCAGAAATGGCATTCTTGGCTATTAGGTCTTGCCTGAGGATTTCAACAATGGAGTCCTCTTGCCAGCGCCTGTCACCTGCAGCATCTTCCGCAATGCTTTGCTTTCCTGTCCTTTGGCAAATCAGCCTGTTTGGGTGGATGTTTGCTAAGGTCCAATTAGTGGCTACCTAAGTGGCATCTAGACAAATCACTACTTTTTCTGCACTCGGTTTCCCTACCTGTCAAATGGAAGTTTCCCTAAACTCATTCTAGTTTGATATGAATCTAAGGTATACAAGTGTCTTGTACAAAAAGTCAAACACAGGGGCACCTGGGTGGCTCAGTGGGTTAAAGCCTCTGCCTTCAGCTCAGGTCATGATCTCAGGGTCCTGGGATTGAGCCCCACATCGGGCTCTCTGCTCGGCGGAGAGCCTGCCTCCCCTTCTCTCTCTGCCTACTTGTGATCTCTGTCTGTCAAATAAATAAATAAATAATTTTTTTAAAAAGTCAAACACAGTTCTCATATCTTTCCTATTTCAAAGTTAAATGAGTGCATTTAAACATACATTTCCCAAGGATATCAGCTGGAACTAAAAATGTGATTGGCTGGCAATTGGTGGCAGTTGACCTTTATTTTGCCCTTGAAAATATTACTGAATACATTTTTATTTCTCGGTTCTGAGAGTCTCCAGAGAAAGGATCTGGAGGAATTGGGGCTGAGTGTGGGAGGTCAGTTGGCAAATGGATATGGTGGGGAGAAACTTTAAAGATCTCATAAATCCATCTTCTGAGATTTGGCCAAGGGAGTTCTGTATCAGTGGAGAAATACTAGGGTGTAATGATTGAGGGCGTGGGTTTTAGGACCACACAGATGTAGGTTTGTGTCCCAGCTTTGCCTCTTACTAGCCATGCAATCCTAAGCATATTACCAAATGTCTCTTGGTCTGTTTTCTGCTCTGCAAAAAATGGGGATGATAAATAGTGTCTACCTAATAAGATTGTCATGACGAGTAAATGCAAAGACCCATAACCGTGCCTTGCACAGAGCCAGTACTCAGCAAATGTGATCCACGTCCCCGGTCTTACTGACCACAGACTATTGGTGGGCACGGAAACACGAATCCTGAGTGTTTAAAGACTTCGCCATACCGGGGCTGTGAAACGTCTATCCACAGAGATAAACGTGACCCTGGTTTGATTTTGTTGAGGGAAAGGAAACGTATTCCATGGAAGGTCAGTACTTCATTTTGAAGCCCCGATTCCAGCCGTGTTTTTACAGCTTGTCCAGAACGCCAAGTGGGAGCCATGAAAGGGGAAGTTGATTCAAACCAGATTCCAAAAAGGCCTCCCTTGATAGAACACGCAGAGGTATGACTCGGAGAGGGCGAGGTCAGGGTGGTGACCCCTCTGTGTCCACCCAGACAGAAACAATAGGTGACTTTAGGACCTAAATATAGACTATGTGGACATCACTTAGGGAAAGCCAGTTCCCGATGCTGACTGGGGTGGGCGGGTCTCTTGGGAAGAGCTCTGGAAGCAGTCCCTGTATGCCAAAACCCTTGCTCTGTCAGCCCTCTTTTTCTGGATAATTCTGTCCATATTCCATACCTGTTGAGCATCCGTGTCTGATTGGCAGCCTTGTTTATATCCCCATCTCATCCCTTCCAAGTCTTCCTGGTGGCATTTACTACTTCTCCCCTGTGCTTTTTGCAGACCCCACCCAGCCCTCACCAGAAACTACTGCCATAGTGCTTGCTTCTCATGGGGCAAGGATAGTTGCTCATGGGGGGTCGGGGGCTTGGGGTTCAAGGTCTCAGTTTTTCAGTTAACCTTGGGCAATGCTAAACTTCACTGGGTGCCAGGTTCTACAAGGGAGACATTGCTCTTAAGAACCTGGATCCTGGAGCTTGACCATCTGGATCCAAATCATCACTGCACTTGACCTTGGGTAGGTTTTTACCTCTCTGGGCCTCAGTTACCTCACCTGCAAAAATGGAGACCATAGTAGTATCTGTCTCAGTTACCATGAGGAGTTTATAAAATAATATCTGTGAAATCATTCAAACAGTGCATCTTGTGTCAGTGCTCAGAAATGCTAGCTAGCTATGATTGGGGTGCATGGGTGGCTCGGTTGGTTAGGCATCTGACTCTTGGTTTCCAAATGCTATAATATGTTTCCTAAAATACATTATAATAAATACATCCAGGTCTACTGCATGTGGGCTCAAGTGTTATTGTGTCTCTCACTGGCCACTCCCTGCACTTTGGGGGACCACAGCACCTGTGGCTCTGAGCATCTGAGACCTGGCCTGTTACCATTGTCCATAGTGCTCATTCCCCCAAAAATGAACAAAGTCAGCCTGTCCTTTCATTCACCAGGCAGTGCCCGAGAACCAGCCCTGTGCCCATCTCTGTGCCGGGTGTAAGATGCCCAAGTTATGGGTCTTTATAGCATTTTCTCTCTTCTTTGAACAGGATATCACCAGCCCAGAGAAAATGGGGTAGAGAGGGACATGAAATAATTTAGCTGCTGAAATCCCTCCTTTTTAAACATTTTTAAAAAATATTTTATTTATTAATTTGACAGATAGAGATCACAAGTAGGCAGAGAGGCAGACAGAGAGGGGTGGGGGAAGAGGCTCCCTGCTAAGTAGAGAGCCCAATGCAGGGCTCAATCCCAGGACCCTGGGATCATGACCTGAGCCGAGGGCAGAGGCGTTAACCCACTGAGCCACCCAGGCACCCCTGAAATCCCTCCCTAATGAGAAGTAAGAGAAGCCAAGGCCACACTCTGCCTGAAATCTCCAGATGTGGGTCAAGGAGACCATCTCAGTCAGCTTTTGCAGAGTAACAACCCCCCCAACTCAGTGGCAAACAACGCGTTTGGTTCTTATGTTCATAGCTGTGCAGGTTGATGGGGGCGGTCTGCCCCACACTGGTCCATTAGCTACCCATATGTAGTATTCTTCCCCTGTGGAGGTCAGATGCCCCCAGAGGAGCAAGCAGGACTACAGGGTGTCCCTTAAGGCCTAGGCTTGAATTGGTGCACTGTCCCTTCCGCCCATATTCCATTGGTCAGAGCAAGTGACAGTGCCAAACCATGGAGATAGGGAGAGAATATAAAAGTTTGCTGGAGAATAAATTAATCCGTTCCAGGATCATCACTATCTACTCACTCAGCCCACATTTATGTGGGGCACTCTGCCATGTTGTGGGAGGATAAATATAGTCACAATAAATGAAGAAGATAAAGAGAACATCTAGCCCAAGGCCTGGGATGCTATAGGTCCTCAACAGATGTCTGATGGATGAGTCCCTATGGTACCTCTGGAGCGCTGACTAGTGATGATGATTTCATAGAGGTCATCGCCTTTCATCCTCTAGCCTCTGGTTGGGCAAGTGCAATCATCCCAGGTCAAACAAGTAGGATACTACTTTGGCCTGTTAAATGCTTATAATCAAGATCATCCCTGATGTGGGGAAAGAGGCAGGCTTTGCTCCAGAAAGGCTCTGGTTCAAATCCCTCGTGTGCTTGTTCCCGCACCCTTTGTGGCCTGCCTTGGCTGCTAACTCTTTAAGTACCCATAGCATATTAAGAATTTAGTTAGCATGGTACCTGGCCTGTCATTCTCTCTAAATCCCTAGCCCTCTGCTTTTGGAGAGGTCATGTGCATTTTTTAACATTCTCTTCAGAAAATTACTCATAGATGTGAAAATTTCTCTGCAGGTCCATGGCCCCAGGTAAAGAATTCTGTTGCGAGTATTCATTCCTGTCCCCTTCCCCTTCTCTTCCCTCCCCTAAGAACTTCATTGACTTGAAGAGATGTTTTTCCATATTTATATGCCAGTGTCAGGCTCGGGGTTTGGCTCATATTAATGGCTGGTCTAACGAGTGTTTTTTAAGTGAGGGAGAGAATGAGGATGAAGGTGATATCTTGTTTGCATCTGCATCGGGTCACAAAACTTTTGGTTAGAATTAGATAGGAAAGCTCATATAATCCAGCCCCTTTTTGTTGATTTTTATTAAAAAATTTATTACTGAATTACGGTTGGTGTACAATGTTATATTAGTTCCAGGTGCACAGCATACCAATTTGACAATTCTGTTCATTACTCAGTGCTCATCATGATGCTCGTAATCACCATCTGTCACCATACAAAGTTGTTACAGGGTATTCCCTATGTTGCACTTTTCATCTCTGTGATTTAATTTATAGCTGGAAATGTGTACCCCCAAGTCCCCTTCACCTCCTTCACTGATTCTCCACCAGCCTCCCCTCTGGCAACCACCAGTTTGTTCTCTGTATTTAAGAGTGTTTTGTTTTTCAGAATTCCACATATAAGTGAAATCATATGGCATTTGTTTTCCTCTGGTTTATTTCACTTAGCATAATACTCTCTAGCTCCATCCAGATTGTTGCAAATGGCAAGACTTCACTTTTTTTGATGACTGAGTAATATTCTGGTGTGTGTGTGTGTGTGTGTGTGTGTGTACTACATCTTCTTCATCCGTTCATCTGTCGATGGACACTTGGGTTTCTTCTATATCCTGGCTATTGTAAGTAATGCTGTAATAAACATGGGGGTGCATATCTCTTTCTGAATTAGTGTTTTCATTTTCTTTGGCAACCCCTTTATTTTATAGATGATAAAACTGAGACTCAGAGAGGTTAATTCACTTACCCAAAGCCACACAGCTAATAATAATAACAACAATAATAACAGTAATAATAATAAAATAATGTTTTCTTCTAAGCAGATAACTTATGCTTAGATACAACTAGGTCTTGTTCCCTCTGTACCTGATTAGAAAACACTGTCATTCTGAGCTATCAGATTTATAGATCATGTTATAAAACTTGAGTTTTCTTGACTTTTATATCCAAAGTCAAAGACACAGATGGCAGAAACATATATGCCATTGTCTCCATAGAACCATTGTGATGTGAACCCTTTAGGGCAGAGCTCTTGTCGCCCCATTCCCTGATTTCCCTTTCCCACTCTGTCCTCTAGTCGTCACCCAGAACTATGTGTACAGCTGCTGAGAAGGCAGGATATTTGGGGCTGAGACAGCGACACTTGTCAAGTCAAGGAGCCAGGCCAAAGCAAGGGTAGAAGGTGGGTTAGGTCGGTGCAGGGGAGGAATTTGTTCCCGCGGAGTCCTGGAAATCTTATTTGGAGCCATTCTTCTATCTTTGTTTTGAAGGCACTTTGTTCTCTGTTGCATTGTTTTAAGAGCCACAGGAAATCAGGCCCAGCTCAGGGTCAGCGATGCCACTGGTTCCTGCCTGTGACTGCCCAGGTGGGAAGTGCACTGGCTTGCTTTAGGGCTGACATTTCGTGATCAGGACCATTGCGCCCTTTCTTTTTTTGTTTCCCACCCCGTCTGCATGGGGTGGGGAAGGGCGAGGAGGAAGAAGAGAGTCTGATGAGTCTGTTTTTCTTTATAGTGATAGTGACTACACTTATTTCTGTGTCACAAAGGAAAATGCTAACATCCAAGTCTCAAAAGAGCACTGTGCCCTCTGGAGCATTGTTCTCCCAGAGAAACAGAATGTGAGCCACATGCATCATTAAAAATGTCCTAGTAGTCACATTGGAAGAAAATGAAAGAGGCGAAGTTCATTGCAATACTTTATCTAGCCCAGTATATCCAGATATTAGCATTTCAACATGTTGTCCATATAAAAATTAAGAAGACATTTACATTTACATTCTCTCTCTCTCTCTCTCTCTCTTTTTTTTTTTTTTTTAAATTCAGTGTATATTATCCCCATAGAGCACATCTCAGTTCAGACGAGCCACATTTCAAGTGATGGTATCAGCACTGTCTCCTACGGAGACGGGTAGGCACAGATGGCTATGGAGCCCTGGAAATGTGGTTGGTACAGCTCAGGAGCTGAGTTTTAAATTTTATTCAATGTTAATGAATTAAAATCACATCTAAACAGCCACATATGCCTAGTGGCTCTCATATGTGGACAGTACAACTCTAGAGATTTGATCTTGTTGGAGAAATATCAACCTATACTTGAACAAGGTAGCATTTTTCATCTACCCCATTGGCAGAGATTAACAAGTAGGATAACACTGTTTGGTGAGGGAGGGTAACGGCATCTTTCAGGTATGGCCGGTGAGAGGATAAATTAGAATGTTTCTTATGGAGGACAGTTTGGCCATAATATCAAATTTCAAGTATATATGCCCTTGGGCCCAGCAGCCCCAGTGCTAGATGTTAATGCTATAGGGTCTATTATGCATGTCGAATGGTTTATGTAGAAGGATATTTGCTGCAGCAGAAGATCAAAAACCACACATATACCCTGCCAATGGAGGACTAGACAAATAAGTTATGGTTCATTTGGAAAATGCAGTTGGCAGCTGTTGAAAAAACAAGGCCATTGTTTGTGTGGCGGCATGAAAGCCTGAAGATACGGTGAGAAGCAAGTGTGGAGCAGTGTATATAGTATGTTACCATTTGGGTAAAAGAGATGATTTGCTTATGTCTGTAGGCAGAGGGAACCTATTACCGGGGTTGCCTCCTGGGGGAGGGAGGGATAGCTGAGGTGGGAGAGAGGTCTACTTTTCATGGAGAGTATATCTTTTTGGAATTTAATCTCATGCACTTGAATTACCTAGCCAAAAATTAAACAAGACACAAAAAGAGGAAACTCTAAAAGAAGGGTGAATCACAGAAGGTTTCCTAGCAGAGGTGGTCGTTGGATTGACTTATAAAAGATGCGTAGGAGTCCTTATGGGAGGAGGAAGGCTGAGCCTCAGAGACATGAACAAGCAGAACAGTTCAGGCATCTGTATGTAGCCAGTGGTGGGCAGAGTACTCAGTATTTAAAATAAGGCTGTACGGAGTTCGGACAGGCGGAATGGCCAAATGGGGAGGGTTTTGTGGGCAGACTTTGGACTATAGACAGCCATTAGCAGTTTGAAAGAAGCAGGAAATGAAATGATTGTGTTTGCGTAGAAGACAACTTTGGGCAAAGTGGAGAATGATTTGAAACAGTGATTCCCAAAGTGTGATCCATGGAGCCCTAGGAGCCCCCAAGACCTTGAAACAAACTACATCACTACAAAACAGATTTTCTTTATATTTGTCTACCGAAATAACAATCACAGTGGCTTGATTGCAGAAGCAGGTATGTGAATCAGCTCTCTCCTATGCAGCCACACAGTAAAGAGAGTTGTAAAAGTGTAAAACAATGCTGCTCTTCCCGCTGTGTTTTTGTTTTCGAAGACTTAGTTAATTTTCATTAAAATGGGGGGGGTTGTTATTGTTGTTGCTGTTGTTTTATCTGGGGAGCATGACCAGAGTGTAGCCCAATGTGGGGCTTGAACTCACAACCCTGAGATCAAGACCTAAGTTGAGATCAAAAGTTGACTCCTAACTGACTGAGCTCCCTAGGTGCCCCTAATTTTCATTATAATATGTTAATTAGAGTAGCAAGTAACACGTTTACTACTTTTTAAAAGAATGGTTTCTTTTCTTTTTTTTTAAGATTTTATTTATTTATTTGACAGAGAGAGACACAGCAAGAGAGGAAACACAAACGGGCTTCCCGATGAGCAGGGAGCCTGATACGGGGCTCCATCCCAGGACCCTGGGATCATGACCTGAGCCGAAGGCAGATGCTTAACAACTGAGCCACCCAGGAGCCCCAAGAATGGTTTCTTTTAATTTCTATGTTTTTTTTCTAATACTGTAAATATTGATAGACATAACCCACATAAAGAAAAGCCCCTCAGGACCCTCAGTAATTTTTTTCATTAACATATAATGTATTCTTTGTTTCAGGGGTACAGGTCTGTGATTCATCAGCCTTACACAGTTCACAGCACTCACCGTAGCACACACCCTCTCCAGTAGGACCCTCAGTAATTTCTAAAATTGTAAAGGGGTCCTGAGACCGAAAAGTCTGAGAACCACTGGTGTGAAAGCAAGAAGGCCCGGGGTGCTTATGATTCTGGTTGGAGCAAAGTAAATTCTAGGAAAACAAATGTACTATCCAAATGTGAATGAGGTAGGAGACGTGTGCTAGCCACTCCGGAGTATCTCTCTGAGAGCAAAGACATGGTCTGGGCAGGTATGGGTGAAAGAGGGAGCTTGCTTGATGGCTCGGTTTTGACTGACGGTCCTGTTGGTGCATGTCTTGTCCTCCACTTCCGCACAAATAGATATTCCTGTTATTTCCAGTGCTTTGCTGTTATGAACATCCGTGCACGGGTTGCTCAGTGCCCAGCACCTGTGAGAATTACTCTGGAGTAGCTCCGTGCAAGTGGAATCCTGGGCAGGACGAAATGCACATCTGTAGCTTGACTGGAAGTTGTCACGTTGTTCCCCCGTCTGTGACCCTCCCTCCAACCTTATGTGAGTCCCCATTTCTTCAATCCTTAGTGCTGTCAAATTTTTTAATTTTGCCAATCTGGTGGGTGTGAAATGGCATCCTGTTTTAACCCCAAAGCCCACCATCAGTGCTACCCGCATTCCTCACTTTGGAGCGTAGGCTACTAAAGTCTGAATGGTAGATGACTCAGAGTCTCTGCCTCCAAAAAACACATGTATTTCTGTGCGCAAATGTGTGAAGACACAGAGGCAGGCTCTGTACTCTGGTTTCTGGATAAGGAAAAGAATGAAAAATTGGGGACCCCCACGCTTTATTTGAGATAGAAATCACCCCGTCAACCCTGCTCGCTCTTGTGTTTGCTGTAATTTGGAGCCAGATGGATCGGCCCTGAAGGAGGAGAAATTGGGCTTTTCTGCACTGCCTGGGCTGGTGTTTGGGGTAAAGCCCAATCTGAGGCATGAATCCAAGACCTGAAGCTTTGGGCAAACAAGTGTAGTAGTGTGAGATGAGCGCTGTCTTTGAAGCGGTCACATGTCCTCACCCGACATAGGCCTCCCTGTGGGCCTGAAGCCAGGGCCTGCTCCTCTAGTCTGTGACCTGTTCAGGTGCATAGGGTCCTTCCTGTGTTCAGAAGGGCCCCCCGTGTGGTTAAGTGCTCTGCTGTAGCTGACCTGAAACTCACCAATTTTCGGACTGGGGCCCTGTGTTTTCATTTGGCTCTGAGTTCTGCAAATGATATTGTCAGTGTGGCCTGAGCATCTTTGTGTCTCTCTGATTAAAAAGGGTGTGGGACAACATGGGTAACACTGTTCTCACTTTGTGCAGGGCCTGACCCTACCATGAACTCAAAAGCTCTTTTGGGTGAAATACTCGTTTCCTCATTTCATGCATTTTTTTCCTTTTTTTTTTACTTCTCTCTCTCTGTACACACACACACAGGGTCATATCAATATACATACATACTGTCCATCCTCACCATTCACAAATTCCATATTTTCCCACTTGCTAAAATATACTTGTAACCCCAAAATCGATACCCAGAGCACTTTCACAGTTATTCATGGACAGGAATAGAGAAGCCAAACGTTTGAATGACTTGACAAGTACCTTTTCACCTGAGACCAGTCAAGGTAACATTCTGCTTTCTTGTTCCCACTCTCATACTGTAAACACGTGTCTTTTTTGGTGGTCTGTTTAGTACCATTTTTTTCACAATTTTGTGCTACTATTGATGTCATTATCTAAGATGTAGTTTAACTGATAGCAGCAATTGTCTAAGCGCAGGATGGCTGCCCGGTGCCGTACAGAGAATATAGTGTGTTCAGTAGGCTTCCTTTAGGTACAAGTTATAGTGCTGTGGCTGTGAGTTCAATGTCAGTGAATCTACAATATATATTAAAGAGGGTGTCTACAACTAGAAACACACATAAAGCAAGATTATGTCTTGATTAGCTGATGAACGTGTTGTGACCCAAAGCTTGCAGAAACCTAGCCCTGTGTTCACTTGCTCACAGTTTAAGGAGACCTTATAGAACATAACTACTGCAAATAACCAGCATTGACTATGTATGTATGTATGTTTGTCTTTCCCTCTCCTGTCTTCTCCCTTGCTCACTCTCCTAACCTCTTGTATATTCTGTTCTCTTCCATTGACCATTGGTCCTCCTGCCTTTAGTCTTGGGTCCTCAAAAGGTGCCCAGGGAAGGTGCCTCTGTTCATTCACTCAGTACCCATTTGTGGGCCACCTTCTTTGTCCGGTTCACTAGGCTGTGCTGGGGTCGGCACACAGACCTTATGTTTCAAAAATATTGCTTACAGATAAGATTATACCCCATGATTTTGAGGAAAATCGAGAATCTTCTATGCATGTCTTGAATATGTTTCCCACTCAGCATTCTCCTTGGCCACATGTTGTCCCATCCAAACAATGTCAGAAGGAAACTTTAGAGGTCACCTGGTCCTACCGCCTCATTTCATAGATAATGAAACCGAGATCCAGTGAGGGAAAGTGACATGCTTGAGGTCCCAGAGCTAGTTCGATGACCTTAAAAATAGAAAACAGGGACACCTGGGTGGCTCAGTGGGTTAAAGCCTCTGCCTTTGGCTCAGGTCATGATCCCAAGGTCCTGGGATTGAGCCCCACATCGGGGTCTCTGCTCGGCTGGGAGCCTGCTTACCCCCACCCCACCACGCCTGCCTCTCTGCCTACTTGTGATTTCTGTCTGTCAAATAAACAAATAAAATCTTTAAAAAATATATAAAACAACCAGCTAAAAATTGTTCGTTGTCCACTCTGTTTTATTACCTATGCATCAGATATCTTTATGAGAAAGATAGCATCACTTGTGATCTCTCAGCTTCTGATAAAACTTATAAAACAGTTTCTGCAAATTGTGTACATTGTAGTAAAGCTGGAGAAGTTAGACAAATATACACTTTTTTAAAAAGCAGGTTTAAATTTTCTTTTTTTTTCCCGGAAGCATTTCATATCGCTGTCAAGGTGTCTAGATGCTTGCAAACATAGGGCTTTTAAATTCCTCATTCAGGTGGTTTCCGTCATCAAAATGTCTTTTATAAAACATTCATTAAGTGTGCACCACTTGGTCCTAATGAGATGTAGCATAAATTTGAGTGCCGGGATGGACGACAGAGAGGGGAGAAGTCTCCCACAAAGGAGACCAGGAAACAGATCCAGCAGGCCTCCCTTCCTGTCTGTTCCCCAAACCTTCGCCTCCGCCCCCTCCCCTCCCAAAAAGGGGAAGGAAGAAGGTTCAGTAAAGATAATGTGCCCATCCTCAAACAAAAGTACGGCTCACCCTTTGGGTCCCAAGCACTCCCATTTCCTGTGGCTAAAGTTAGACCTATTAGATACGAATTTCATTTTTAATCCATGACTGGGCAGACAGAAGGCTACAGATCCTCTCCAGAAGGCACTGGAAAAAGGAGTCCCCTTGCCGTCATTCTGGGGGGAGGGCATCATAGCGTTGCTTTTTCTGTACTTGTCACAGGCAAAACACAAGGACGGTTACTTTGTGTGACAGTTACAAGGGGGGATTTTCCAGAAAGTATTTCCTAAACCTCACTCATTTATGGATCACCTTTTACCTTAGCCCTTCACAATGAAAAATACTTAGTAATTTTTTACAGAACAACATAGTTTTTTCTCCATATTTACCTCTGGTGGGAAGTTTATATTACTGTAATAAATGGAAAACCAGTATGCTTGCCATAAATAGAATGGACCTATTAAAACAAACAAATATGCACAAAACAGTGTAACTATTCTAGCTAGGTGCTGTTATCTGAGCCTCTGCACCCAGAAGAGACAAACTGTGGTTGGTAAGGTTAGGTGGCATCCAAGGTGTGGTAGCCTAAACTCAGGCCTTCTCTTTGATGGATTCAGACTGGCCAGGGAACTGAAAACATAATGACTTTTAAAAAAATATTTTTATGTATTTAAGAGAAATAGAGAGAGAAAGCACAAACAGGGGGAGGGGCAGAGCAAGAAGCAGGCTTCCTGCTCAGCAGAGAGCCCAACGTGGGGCTCGATCCCAGGACCCTGGGATCATGACCTGAGCCGAAGGCAGACGCTTAACCGGCTGAGCCACCCAGGCACCTCTCATAATGACCTTCCTATTATGTGATCTGCTGTGGGGAAAGCAGACTCTCCTGGTGCCCCACCCATATCACCTCCAGAGTCCCCTGGACCCATCTACGACTTTCTATGTCCTTCTACCTGAGGGGACTTCAAGGCAAGGGGTTTAACACCCTGAGGAGCTCCTCAGCATCAAAGAGAAGAAGGAGTTAGTGGATTGAGTACTTGTCTCGCCTCATCCCTTAGTGGAAAATTATGCACAATGTCTTACACTGTTCTCTCGGTAGGTCCCCAGTGGTTTGAACTCTGGCTGCTTCTGGCTGGGTCCATCCTCTTCTTGCTCCACACACTTAAGTGGCTTCCCTCCTTTCCCCATCTCACTTCCCCGCTCCCTGCAGTTCTTTCTGGGGATTGTCTCTCACATAAAAACCTTATACCTGGGGCGCCTGGGTGGCTCAGTGGGTTAAAGCCTCTGCCTTCGGCTCAGGTCATGGTCTCAGGGTCCTGGGATCGAGCCCCACATCGGGCTCTCTGCTCAGCAGGGAGCCTGCTTCCCCTCCTCTCTCTGCCTGCCTCTCTGCCTACTGGTGATCTCTGTCTGTCAAATAAATAAATAAAATCTTAATAAAAAAAAAAACCTTATACCTAAATCTTTACCCCAGGATCTGCTTTGGGTGGAGCCCAAACTAAAACAGCTGCTAAGCACTCTGCCTAACATGATCTTATAGACCACCGAGGCACCAGACCTCTCCTTTGGGAAACACTACCCCAAGGTATATACCCAAATGGCTTAAAGCAATGTATCACTTTTCTTTCTCTGAATTCAAAAAATGTATGGAATGTTCAATTCTCTCTGGCATTCTCCCTAATGTATTGGTGATATCCGGTTTTGACGAGTAACATTGGTCTCCATTTTCACTATCCCTCCTTTAATATGGTATTACGATTTGCTGACAAACTTGGTGTTCCTGAATTTGCCTGTAAATTTAATTCATTGTGTGGCATCCATCGGTTGTTCACCAGTGGGAGATGTCCAGTGAGTCGAACAACACTGTGGGTCTGTGGCTCCTGACGTACACATTTACAGACGCAGGGACAAAAGGCCTGGCTGAAACGCAGCAGGCAAGTGTTGCCAAACTCAGGGAGCCATTTCTGGCAAACTCTTACAACATCCTGAGGAAAACCAGGACTTCAAAATCAGGGAGATTAAAAAGGTGCTTCTGCAAGATAGAGTTTCTGTTTTGACTTGAGCCAAAAGGCAGAACTGAAGTTCTAACGGGGAAAGAATTTCTTGTCATCAGGATTGGACCCATGCCAGGGAGGTCCTGTCCCATGAAACCTAGGCTGTTCAGAGAGTGGTAAAGTCCAAGGTGACCTGTACCCCAGGATACATCACAAGAGTCAGAAGCATCTGTAGGCGACACGGGATCAGGACCTCCAAGGGGAAGGCAGGAGTAGGGCCAGCTTCATGGGCAGGGCTCTCTGTTCAGAAAGGCTCCACTCTGTGAGCAAATAGAGCCACCCAATAAATATCTGTGTAATATTTAAAAGCATAGATGCCTAGACATCAAACTTGCTTTGGGTTTTTAGGGATGGCGGCCTCAGAACCTGAAAGTGGCATCAGAATGAGTACCAATCACAGAAGTGTCCCTATACATTCTTCCTTTTTCAGGACTGGCTACATAATTTGTGGGGTCCAGAGCAGAATAAAAATGCAGGGCCCTTGTTAAAAAATGTCTAAGAATTTCAAGATAGTGACAGCAAAGCATTAAACTCTGTTTTCCCTCACAGTGGAAGGTGCTAGAGGTGCCACAGTGTGTGAAAGTTGATCTGGTTTCTGCCCTCATTGAACTCAGCTCTGAGGGAGGAGACAGACATTAATCAAGGAATCACACAAGTCAATGGCGACATTTTGATGGGTTAGTACAACAAAGAAGAAACACATGATGCTGAGAGGATATAACTGGGAGATTCAATCTGGTTTGTAACCATCTTGGAATACTTCCTTGACGGGGCTGCCATTTGAAAGATGAGTTAACTTCGAGAAAGGGGGGAGGGGAGAGGGCTGCAGGCATGAGGGGGTGAGGAAGAAGAGGAACAGAGATCATAGGCGGCCGGAGCTCAGAGCAGAAAGAACGAGGGTGGAGATGGGAGGTGGGCCACAACCCGATTTTGCACAGGGTCTTAGAGGAAATTAACAAGTCTTCAGAAATTCAGGACTTTTTTCATGGCTATAAATAACACAAAGGAGGAAGAATAGATATTCACCCCTGTTTCCTTTTTAAATACACTGACAAGGAAAATTGCCACAGTTCCATGTACATGATCGCATGCCTGGGCACTGCCCAACCAGAACAGAGGTCAGGTATGGGAACCCCACATGTACAAGGGCACTGATCCATTAGAAAAAGCGTCAGGTATTGTGGGGGGGAACTTGTGAGAGGAGAGAGCTGGAACCTTTAATGATGAGAGGCCTTTAGAAACTCTTCCTTCTCCGGGGGTCTGGGTGATTCAGTTGGTTAAGCACTGGGCTCTTGGTTCTCCTCGGGTCAGGATCTCAGGATTGTGAAATGTGGTGGCGGGGGGTTGGGGGGGCTCATATTCAATGGGGCGTTTGCTTGAGGTTCTCTCTCTCCCTAGCCTTCTGCCCCTCCCCTCTGCTCATGCATGTTTGCTCTCTCTCTCTCAATAAATAAATTAATTTTAAAAAAGAGAGGGTGTGCCTGGGTGGCTCAGTGGGTTAAAGCCTCTGCTTTCAGCTCGGGTCATGATCCCAGGGTCCTGAGATTGAGCCCCGCATCAGGCTCTCTGCTTAGCAGGGAGCCTGCTTCCTCCTCTCTCTCTATCTCTCTCTCTCTCTGCCTGCCTCTCTGCCTACTTGTGATCTCTGTCTGTCAAACAAATAAATAAAATCAAACCAAAACTCTTCCTCCTCACATATCCACATCATTGCTGGGTTAGCTCCAGTACCATCACTTACGTTTCTTTCCAAATGTCTGTCTTCCAGGCAGTCTCTTTGACATCTCTCTCTAGTGTTTCTGCCTCTGCCCCCTTTCACAGGTTTCATATGACCCTGGTTTACTTTCTTCATAACTCTACACTAAAACTAGCTTGTTTGTTTGCTTACTGGTTTATTGTCTCTGTCCTCTACTTGACTCTCTGTCCCCAACTGGACTGTATTGTTTCTGAGGGCAGGCATGGTTTTCTCTTTTGTCAAGCAATGTATCTAGCATACATAATGCCTACCACATAATACGTGCCCAACGAAGTATTTGTTGAATGAATGAACCCATACAGTGAATTTCTTTTATGTGAGTCTCATCATTCCTGGGTTTCTGTTGTCAGAATTGAATATTATGGGCCTGAGAAACAAAAATGAAATTTTATGAATGGATTTCTTGGTGTTTTGATTTTTCTGACAGGAAATTCTATGGCCTTATATTTGCCCTTTTGTGGGCAACTGTATTCACTTGTTCACATGTATCGCTCTACAAACATTTGTTGAGCCTTTTCTGTGTGTTGGGTTACCCCTTAGAAATGTCCAGGGGAGGGACGCCTGGGTGGCTCAGTTGGTTAAGCAGCTGCCTTCGGCTCAGGTCATGATCCCAGCATCCTGGGATCAAGTCCCACATCGGGCTCCTTGCTCGGTGGGGAGCCTGCTTCTCCCTCTGCCTCTGCCTGCCACTCTGTCTGCCTGTGCTCACTCTCTCTCTCTAACAAATAAATAAAAATTAAAAATCTAAAAAAAAAAAAAGAAAAGAAAGAAAGAAATGTCCAGGGAAGTTCTGGGCATGAAAGAATTCTATTCTTCACAAAACACTCATTTTCTGGGAAATGGATTAGATGCTGGATAAATATGCTTTGATTCTGCAAAATCCAGACCTTGGTTTCAGACTTCAGGATAAAAGTGATTGGGATGGGTTTTGAAGCAAAAATTCAGGATTAGAAAATATAGCACAGACTACATCCCTCACTACCTGCAGATCATCTGTGGCTCACCACAACTTTTGCTTTTTACTCAAAACTTGACAGGACCTGATAGTGCCATGAAAAAGGGGAGCCCTGAATACCTGCATGTCCCTGGTATTTGGGGGCCCTTCAATTCCCTCCTGTAATTTGGATTTGTGGTGAGGCCCTCCTCCACTTTCAAAGATGGCTGCAGAAGGAAAATGTCCCTCTAATCACAGCTGACATCTTTCCAAAGATCCCATCAGAAATGGTAACTGGCTTTCACATTACTGTCCTGATGGCTTTTCTGCAGAATTTTGCCAAGAACATTATTCTCAAGTTAGCGATGATTGCTCTGAAAACTGGGGCTAATGAACTCTAGTTGGTCTGGATAAGAGATCTTTGGCACATGGACAGCGTATGGCTTTTCCCGGGGCTGCAGGCGCCTCCTGAGGCAACATTCAGAAGAGCTAAGTTAAGAGAGGTTGTTGGCATATTCAAATACACTGTTTCGAGGGGAGGGATATGTATACATACATATATATACATCTGTATATACACACATATGCAGAGAATATATATATACATATATATATTTATGCATTTCTATAATACATACATGTAAATTATTTTTCTGTCCCTGTTTGAGACTGAGTTACAGACATTATGTCCCATTATGCCAAATACTTCAGTGTAAGAAAAAGAGCATCCTCTCATATAGCATCAAATTATCAAAAACAGGAAATTTAATATTGACAGAATATATTAACTAATCCATTCTTTCTGGAAATTTGCCAATGGTCACAATATTTTATGGCTATTGTTTTTTCTGGTCCAGAATCCAATTCCAGGTCATGCATTGCATTTATTCTTAGGTATTCTTTAGCCTCCTTTAATCTGGAAGTGTTCCCCAGGCTTTCTTGATTTTGAGAGGTTTTTTTTTTTTTAAGATTTTATTTATTTTTTTGACAGAGATCACAAGTAGGCGGAGAGACAGGCAGAGAGAGAGGAGGAAGCAGTCTCCTTGCTGAGCAGAGAGCCCGATGCGGGGCTCCATCCCAGGACCCTGGGATCATGACCTGAGCCGAAGGCAGAGGCTTTAACCCACTGAGCCACCCAGGCGCCCCTGATTTTGAGAGTTTTAAAGAATAGAGGCCAGTTATGTTATATGGTGTCTCTCAATGTGGGTTTGTCAAATGTTTCTTATATGTTTAGATTGAGCTTATGCATTTAAAAAGTATCTAGAGTTATGGGAGCATACATTTTTAGGCTGTGCATTTTTCACAGGAATATTTATAGGAATGATATGGTGTCTTTCTCAGTGCGTCACATCAGAGGATTTGTGATACCAGTTTGTCCCAGGATTGGTGACATTAGCTTAGATTACTTAGTTCAAATGACATCTTATAAGTTTCTCCATTGTGAAATTCTGATTTTTCCCTTTTTAGGTAACAAGTAAATTGAAGCTATTAAAGACTCCTCTTTGTCATGAAATGTTAACCTGCTAGTTTTAGCACCTGCTGATGCTCCATCATCTCATTTCTGTTTTTTAGTGTTCCAACTGTACAGAAGAGATTTCCCTTCTCAGCCATTTATTCATTCAATTGTTTATGTCAGCATGGGCTTCTGGATTCCTATTTTATTTGGTGGGTTATGGTCTATTACTATCATCATTCATCTGATGCTGAGATTGTCTCAGATGTGACTGGTGAGATCCCTACAAGCTGGTGACTCTATCCATCATCCTTAGAGCACTTCATTACTTCCTGATACAAAAAGATGTTCCAAGTTCATTTGTATTTTCCCTGCCCTAGCTCTGGAACCAGCCTTTTCTCCAAGTTTCCTTGGATCCTTTTAGTGGAAAATGGTATTTAGAAACCAAGATCTGGGTGGTAGATGTGTTCAAAGCTGCTGGGGTATCAATGCTTTTACACCTCTCAGTAAATACAAGTAGGGAAAAAATATGAGTGTATGTGTGTATAACCATGAATTCATTCTGATGCCTTCAATTCCAATCTACCTACATGAATCTATTTTTTTAAAAAGTTGTTGGTATGTCATCTTGCTTTTAGTACAGAGATATGTAAAGAAGAAAACAACCATCACTGAAAGGACGGTTGTGTAAGTACCCAGATTACCTATAATGGCATTAATAGAGTGACGTATAGACATGATCAGTTCTGTCCCCAGTTTCATGTGCTTCCTTACAGAAAAAAGTTTAATACATATATCAGGATGTATGTATATAGGTACATGAGAGTATGTATTTGTTCTCTTTTAGTTTTAAGAATTTGACACAGCTGGAAAAAATGCTGTGCATGCTCTTTATTATTATTCTATTATTATCATTTTGATGACTCAGTACATCCTGGAGGTCCTTCCATATATTGTATGGCTCTACACTATTCTTTCTAATAACACTGTATTTCTTATTATACAAATGGGTTAGTTTTATTTAACCAGTCTCTTTTGGTGGACATTTTATGCTCCATATATTGCTGTTATAAATAATATTATAGTAAACATCCTTGTGCATGGATCTTGGTAAAAGTATATGGAAGCGCCCTGGTAGAGCCTTACCAGGACTCCTCTCTGCTGGAGGAGAGCTGTGGGTGGACCATGCAGCCAGGAGAGGGAGGAGCTGTGACTCTCTCTGGCTTCTGGACACTTCCCAACCTCTGATCAGAGGGGAAGCAAACTCAGCCCTTTGTGTGTCTTGTACGAGGAAAGATTGATGTGAAGGTCACTTGATTTTAAGTTTCTTCCCAGACTTATCTTTAAACTCTCGTGCAGATTGACATTCTGTTCTTGTTGAAATACACAAATAATGGCTGGCATGGCTTCCTGAAAAGTCAAGTTGATGAAGTGTGTTTATTCTGTGGCTTCATCTGCCTCCTGCTACACTTCCAGTGTTAGAAGCAGAGCTATATTCAGCTTATCTTCTGCTCAGTCCCACAAAAACAGACCCGGATACAAGTGCAGGTAGTTTATTCGGGAAGCGATCTCCAGAAGCCCCGGTGAAGGAGCAGGGAAGAGGCAGGGAAGGGAAGGAAGCTGGTACAGGAAGTAATCAGGAACAGGTTAGCTCTGTGGGCAGCTGGAGCTCAGTCCTGCGGGGGGCTTCTGGGACACTATGTGAGACCGTGCTTTTCAAACTTTGCTGCACATTAGAATTATCTGGGGTGCTTTTGAAACTCCTAATGTTCAGAATCCCTGGGAAAGCCAGGCACAAGAGCTTTTTAAACCCCTAGGTGGACTGAGACCGCACCTAAGAGTTGTCCCTCCAAACTTTAGGAAGCTGGACTATTTACATACCAACTCCAGTATATCACAGGTTGAGGGCTGCTCTGGAAGGCATTAAATCCCCGGCATTTCTGCCCAGTAATGCAGGGTATAGTGACTTCCTGGGAATGTGGGCCGGCTGTACTGGCTACACAGATAGCCAGAGCTGATATAAAATCTTGGTTTTGTATACCTACATAGCAGCCTTAATGAGCCATTTAAATTCTTTAAGCCTCAACTTCCTCATGTATAATCATTTCTTCATTCTGCTGTAAAGATTGGATGTCACATAGGGAAAGTACCCAGCATTCAGCAGATTCTTTTTTTTTTTAATCATATTTATTTATTTGACAAAGAGAGAGAGAGCATGAGCACAAGCAGGGGGAGCAGCAGGCAGAGGGAGAAGCAGGCTCCTGGCTGAGGAGGGAGCCCAACTCAGGACTCGATCCCAGGACCCTGGAATCAAGACCTGAGCCGGAGGCAGACGCTCAATGGACTGAGCCTCCTGGGCGGCCCCACATGTAGACAGTTGTCATTATAAACCCAGGAAAGGGAAGGAGGGAGAGAGAGTTCTAATCTGATAGGCAGTATGTTATGGTTCTGCCAGGGAAGCTTTTTTATATATAAAGGATGGTCCTGATGAGTTCTCAGGATTTACAGAGCATCTTAGCAAGTGTAGCCATTTCTCTGATGTTCTTCATCTCTGCTTTGTATGTCAGGGTGCCCCCAGAAGTAGGTGGTCCAGAGGCCAGTGGCTAGAGGGAAGCCTTGCTCTCCCTATGGTTAAATGCTTGCCTGTTAGCAGCTGGGAATACATGGGATGCATTTGAGGACTTTCTCGATAGGGAAAGGCAGGAACACAAATGAGTAAAGAAAGGAGAACTCTCCTTGTAAAATTGGATTCCCAGTATTACCACAGGCCATAAGCATATTTGACTCCGAATTGTACAGTTGGACTATCTAAGTTGATGGGTTACATAGAGTAATTACCTAGAAATAAAGCAATTGCTTGGAAATTCCCTAAATTATATGAACAATATTTTTGTTGATAAGGGCTTCAAACCATTCCATATGCAAAGAATTTTAATAAATGGGAGTTCATTATGCTATTAAAAATGAATGAATAAACACATTTAAAAAGGGGCTGGGGAAGCACCAGTAATTGTAATGTTTCATGAACCAAGGACTTCAGTGATTAGTCTGACTCAGTGCACCTGAGATCCTGTAGAAAAAAATAAAATAATTATAGTAATTATTAGAAGGTCAAGAAAAGAGTGCTGTGTTAATTCAATTTTGTGGTTCTTATCAAATCCTGTTGTTGAAAATCTTTGTGAATGACAGCCCTTCTCCCACTTTAAACTGATCCCCATCATGAAGTTTTTCTAGGATAATCTTTCTGGAAAACATACTCACCAGCCCTCTACCGTGGGTAGACAAATTTTCTGTCTCCTTACCTGCTCCTCTGGCCATGAGTGTTTTGGAGGAAATAGTGGTCTGTGTTTGAGAAATGACAGTGAATCTGGCTGCCTGTTGCTGGTGGTGGCAGCCCGCTGGCTGGCTTTTCCCTCCTCCCATTTGTCTGGTTGAACATGTTTTTCTTCCCACGGAAGAAAAGGACCTTTCACTGGCCAAGACGACTTCATCTCTGCTTCCAAACAAGCTAAGGGCCAGATGTTCCATGACCAAAATCAATAATTGGGGCTTTTCCCAATTTGCCAAAATCAAGTTAATGGGTAGACATTTATACATTTTATGTATTTTCTCTGTGATTTATTTTTTCCTTTGATGTCCTGCTCTCACTTGCTGTTACTGCTGCAATGGCTTCTGCTACTAATGAGTTAATACTTGAGCCGTTCCTGGGGCACCTGGGTGGCTCAGTCAGTTAAGCGTCTGCCTTTGGCTCAGGTCCTGATCTTAGGTTCCTGGGATCAAGCCCTGCACTGGGCTCCCTACTCAGCAGGATGCCTGATTCCCCCTCTCTCTCTGTCTGCTGCTCTCCCTACTTGTGATCTCTCTCTCTGTCTCTGTCAAATAAATAAATAAAATCTTTACCAAAAAATACTTGAGACGTTCCTGTGTGCCAGGCACTGTGCTAAGCTCTTTACCCACATTGATCTAGTTAACTCTCATAGTAGCATTCATACTACCATTTTATAGACGAGGAAATTCAGGTGTGGAGAGGTGAAATGATGTGCTTAAGGTTCTACAACAAATAAAGGGCATAACTAGGGTATGAAGCCACCATGTCTGACTTTAGTGCCCCCTTAACATCGCCAAACTATAGTTAATGGCATCTGCACACAAAATTATATTTCATGTGAGTAGAGATTTATTTCCCCATAGCTCAGAGAGCACCATGATTTCCAGGTTTGCTACCCTGGGAGGACATTGAAAAGTCTAGAAAAAAGGCTCAGGGTTCCTGGGTGCTAGAGAAGGATGTCTTAAAAATAAGGAGGAAACCCCACCAATAGCGTATTAAAAATGGTGGAAGGGTCCCTCTGTCTGGCTCACCCCTGGAGCTTCAGACAAGAGAGAAACAGAACGTGGATCCATTCCCTGCTCGAACGTGAATTTAGGGAGTCCAGCTCCAGCTAAGGGCAAGTACAAGAACACAAAATCCTTCTGCTAATCTCTCCCCCAAGAAGGCGCAGATGAAAGGGAGGCATTAAACCTCCGGAACCACCAAAGCTGTTTGCCAGCAGAGAGATAAATCAAAAAGGTTTGAGATCTGGTTTGAATTTAATAATTACAAACGACTAATCAGGGGCCATTTGCTGTCAGGTTGGGAGCTGCACTCCCTCCATCAGTGCGTTTTTGCTGCTCTGGTCACTTGGTTATTAAATAGAAAAACCCTGTAATTAAATCACAGGGCTGTTCCAGCACTAATCAATTCAATCTCAGCCATTTAAAATGAAGTCAGCCCTCGCATTTGCCCTGTCTCTGTGAGAGCAGTGGGGACACTGCAGATGTGACTAGAGGTATCCGGAGAGAGTCCACATAGACCCCCCCGTGTGACATGGGCAGTATGAGGAGGGTCAGGCCGTGTCCCCGCTAGGTCACCCACCGTCCCACGGGATCCCCATCTCTGGTGCCCACCCTGCCCACCTCGCAATGTCAAATAACAACAAAACAGCAGTGACAGCAGTTATAATAGTAATTAGGGTAAGAGCCACAGTAGCAATAATAATGACCATGTTTTAATCTTTTGCCTTTTGCCTGGCCCAGTTCAAAATATTTTCTGTCCCTCCATCCTTGGAAGAGACCTGGGATGGAGAAATCAAAGCCTGTAGAAGCGTTTTATGGACATTTACAGATCCCCACATTTGGAAACTGCCCGGCCCATGCTAGGTCCTCAGTAAATAACTGTTGAACGAATGAGGGGATGAAGAAGTAACTTGATCACACCACATAGCAAATTGTGGAACTGGACTTTGAACTCAGGTCTATCTCCTTCGTGTTCCTACTCTCCATCAGGTATATATGCTCACAAATGCCCTGGGAGCCTTTTTATATTGTTTTAAAACATGTATTGTTTTAAATAAGTGTTTAAATGTATGATATATTCTTAATATATTAATTTAAATAGAACACATGTTGTTTTTAAACAATATAAAAAGAGAAACAGGGGCGCCTGGGTGGCTCAGTGGGTTAAGCCTCTGCCTTCAGCTCAGGTCATGATCTCAGGGTCCTGGGATGGAGCCCCGCATCAGGCTCTCTGCTTAGCAGGGAGCCTGCTTCCCCCCCTCTCTGCCTGCTTCTCTGCCTGCTTATGATCTCTGTCAAATAAATAAATAAAATCTTTAAAAAAAAAATAAAAAGAGAAACAGCATTGTGTGGCAGAAAGGTCAGTGGTTTGGGAATGAGGCTGGCCCAGAGAGAAATCCCTCTCTTAGTATTTACTAATTTTGTGACGTTGAGTGAGTTCGAGTGTTCCTTACTGTAAAATGAACAGCAATGCTTATTTAAACTGGGTTAAAGAGAAGCTTAACTGGAACAGTCCTCTAAACAGTGCACACAGTGCTTACACTTCCCTTTCCTTGTGTATTAGAAAGCACCCAGTGATGCTCCTTGGATTCTAAGGCTTAACACCTCACAGGATCCCAAGATTTGAGCCTAGAGAGAATGGAAGCTGAGGCCAGTAAGGATAAGATATTCAGGCTTGGACCAACTTTTCTCCCCCTTCCCCTCCCCCTCCCTCTCCTCATCCTCCTCCTCCTCCTTCTTCTTCTCCTTCTTCCTCTTCTTCTCCTTCTTCTCTTTTTTCCTCTCTTCCTCCTCCTCTTCCTTCTTCTCCTTCATCATTATCATCATCTCCTTCCTCTTTAAGATTTATATATTTATTTATTTATTTATTTTTAGAAAGGGAGAGAGAGAGGAAAGAGCGAAAGAGCACATATGCAGGGAAGGGCAGAGGGAGAGAAGCAGACTCCCCACTGAGTGCAGAACCCCATGTGGGGCTTAATCCCATGACCCTGAGATCATGACCTCAGCCAAAATCAAGAGTCGGGTGGTTAACCACCTGAGCCATCCAGGCACCCCTCGGACCAGCTCTTCTGAACTTTGATCAGCTAAGGATAGGGTCAGTGTTCTCCACAGAGAGCTTACTCAGAACACCAGAAAAAGTAGTTGTTTCTGGACCATTTACTAATGAGATTTAGTGGTCTGCCTTGTGCTATTAGAAGGTAACCGGACGTAAAGGAGATGGCCATTGAGTGGCCTGAAGAACAGTGATGTTTCATGAGAGTGGGTTGGAAGGAGCACAGGTGAAGATCTAAGGTCGACATAGCAGGATGCTGTCACCAGTAGTGAGTCTCAGACAGAGTCTGCTCGATCCATCCCGACATACGCATATTTCCATCAGACCTCACATCCAAACACACCGAGGGCTTTGCTCTGTTGCAAATTAACAAAGGAGACTCCTGCTTGTTTTTTGATTCAAGAAGCATGAGAGAGTTTTTCCAGCACCAAAGCACCTCTAGAAAGTGCTTGCCTGCCTATGTAACCTGCAGGGCTAAGGAATCAAATTGTACATTCAGACCCTCTGTTCTCATAAATTCTCCTCTGTGACTGCCTTTCCTGCCTGCTCCAGACAGGCACCCAGGTGTTCAGACAAAGAGTTCAGGTGCCCATTAAGTTCACTTATAATATGGTTCCTTTGGCTGGTCCCTTTCAGTTCAGATGTTATCATACTTGGATTCCTTGCTCCTGCAGCATGGAGACTGAGTCTCCATGCCCCTGTTGAGGGCAGTGCCCGGATAGACGCTCTGGCCATGGGTGTGCCTCACCCTTAAACAGATCTGCCTTTCTTTTCTCACAGGAGGAGTGGATGTCCCCAGTATCCCACTTGGACCAGTGCTTGAACAGCCATGATTTCTTTAAATGTCTATGTATTTTAAGGAAAATAAATGCCCTTGCTGGTAAGGGAAAACAACAACAACAACAAACCTTTCCTATTTGCAAAGCAAGAGTTGTAGCTTAAATGTGCAGGGTTTGAGTCTCCAGGGAAATCTGAGGCTGAAGCATGTCAGCTTTCAGTGGATCTTTGCTTTTGAGGTTTTGATGTAATTTTGGCAGCCAGGTGGTTAGCGGAAGGGAAGGGTGTCACCTCGAAACACTGGTCTCCTTTATTCATTCTTTCTTTTAGTCACTCATTCAAAAATCATTCATAGCCCCGCTGCACAGGGCACTGGGGTTTAAAGTCATGTGCTCAAATCAGCGTAGATGACAGCACCCAAGGCACTTTGTTTTCACGGTTGAGCGGGAAGTGGACTGTGCATTCGCTTCAGTAAACTGAACAAGAATAACAGGGTGGGTCCATGGCTCCTCCGGTTGGCTGATGAGAACATGTGAGCCCAAGTATGTAAATGCAGACAATTCACACTGTGTCCTTCCTGCCTAGGAACCACCGCTCCTCCCAGTAACCTGCCCATGGTTTCCGACGCACAGGGGAAGTAAAATGGTGACTTGGTTCATCCGTAGCCTACCTGACAGCAGGCAGTGAGAGTTTTAAAACTAGAAAGGACCTCCGAATGTTACCTAGGTGTACTATCTTCAAGGTCAATTCTTGTTTTGTTTTTCTTTTTTAGAGAGGGAAGGGGGAGGGGCGAGGGGGCGGGGAGAGAGGATCTTAAACAGGCTCCAGCTCAGCCTCGAGCTAGATATGGGGCTTGGTCTCACAATCCTGAGACCATGACCTGAGCCAAAATCAAGAGCTGGATACTAAAGTGACTAAGTCACCCAGGTGCCCCAAGGCCAGTTCTTTGGTAGAATAAGTTATAAAGGTGTTTTCTCCCACACTCCTTGTGCTCAACACTTTCCTAGACCTTCCAGAGTCTGGGACAGAACAGTGCAGTTGGGAAAATAGCTTGGAGCCCAGTGAATCCAGGCTCTGCCCTTGCTCATTATAGAACTTTGGGCAAGTCCCTGCCCTTCTCTGAGCATCCATCTCCTCCTCTGCAAAATGGGGACAATACTTATTCCTGCCCACCTCCTGAGGTGGTCGTGAGGATTAAATCAGATCACACATGTGAAGATTTAGTTCTGTGATCCACAGGTAGTGAGTGTTTCATAGGCTAAAGCTGATTATTGTCATTATCAGTCCTTTTGGTGAAGTTCAAAATGAGTGCAGTGTCCTACCACACCCTCTGCTTCCTGAGATGCTCATTTGTCTGTGTCTCCGGGATTTAAATTTCCCACTGGGGATTTCTTCTGTGAAGCTCCTGGGTGTGGTGTGCCATGTGTGTGGGGGGGACTTTCATCCCCTTAGTTGACTGGGCTGGCTAGTCTGGTGGAAGGGGTGCCCATTTGGTCCCCTCCAATCCCTGCACCTGTGCCCCTCTTGGAACTGGGTCATTGGTGAAGACAACAAGCTTCTCAAAAGGAGCAGGACCAAGGGCATCGACAAAATGATCAAATACTATTATAAGCGGTGTCAGCCATGCACCAGATACCACACCAGGTTCTGAAATGTAACCTGGACAGACCAAGTCTTGCCTTCATGGGCCCATGTTTGATGAGAATGTCAACCAAAAACCAGAAAGCAAAATATTAAATTAAATTATCGTTCTAAACTAGGTCTCCTTTGCTAGTCTCTGTCTCAGCTCTTCATCTGACTCATTCACAGCAGAGATCATAATCGGTAATTATTTTGTTTTCTTTTACTCCCCATTAGTGGGCAAGGAGCATGACTGGCTCATTCACTGCTGTCTCCCCAGACCCGTAGGAGCACTTTGCCCATCAGAGTGCTCGGTGAGCATAAAGCGAGTGAACAAATGACTAAGCAATACTTTGTGAAATTTTTGCTTCAGGCCCAGAATTTAAACATCACACTCCTTCTTTGTTGCTGCCGGTGACCAGCTACCACCCCCTGTAACAGAAATTGAAAAGCAAATCCACGTTGATAATCCATTCAGCTTTCATTTTGTAAAATGTGTGGGTTTCTTAACAAGATCATTCTATCCCAGATTAACTGGCCATGGTTTAATTAAAAAGCCTGCTAGAGGACATTCGTCTTCTGGATTTGACACTGGAGACATGTGGAAGTGTCTGGGGTGACAGGTGCCCTGGAGACCAGTGCTGGGTCATGTGTTGAGTTCGTCTGGATGCCTAGGAGGCAACAAGCTCTTATTATCCCCTCTACTTCAGCAGGGTGGGCTTCTTGGGGTAACAGGTCACCATCAATGTGTTGCACATTGATTAGCAATTACAAAATTGCTGAGCTCTAGGAATGGAATTGTAGCACCATGAAGTTCTATAATCCAACAATACCGGGTCGCAGTACGTAAGTGTGTGGCTTACAGTTTGGGGAACACATGACAGGAGCTGCCATTTATTGTGTACCTACTGTATATCAGGCCTCATTCCAACTGCTATATGCGTATCATGATCCTCCCAACAGCCTGACCTGGTAGGCACTATTTCCACATTTACAGATACTATCCCAGAGCCTCAGTCCCTCACGGCATTTCCCAAGAGCCCAGGTGTAACACTGTAGCCTCTTTTTTTAAAAAAAATTTTTTTAAAGATTTTATTTATTTATTTGTTAGAGAGAGAAAGAGAGAGAGAGAGCACAGGCAGACAGAGGGGCAGGCAGAGGCAGAGGGAGAAGCAGGCTCTCTGCCAACCAAGGAGCCCGATGTGGGACTCGATCCCAGGACGCTGGGATCATGACCTGAGCCGAAGGCAGCTGCTTAACCAACTGAGCCACCCAGGCGTCCCAACACTGTAGCCTCTTAAGGGAAGAGCATCCAGACTCAGGAAGGGCAGGGGCTTCCTGAGCAGCGGCTGTCCCCCTCTCTTACACCCCTGCACATGTTACTGATTGACTGAGCACTCTCCCATTTGCTGTGCTCTCTAGTCTTTCTCGATGCAGCCCTCCAAGCAGATGCTACCAGACATTCTGGAGAGCAAATGAGTTGTAACCTGTTTGCCAAGTACACTCTAAGTGATGTGTATGAAGGGTTCTGCCCCAGGAATTAGAATCCTGGATTCTGTAGCCATGTAACTTTAACAAATTGTGTATCTCCCCTGACTTCAGTTTATTTACCCTAGCATGGAAATGATCCCTTGACCTACTTGCCTCAAAAAGTCACCTTACAGATATTAACCAATGAATTGGCTTCACTGACACCACAGAGCTGCTTTTAACGAGAGGATGAGTCAGTGAGGGTCAGGTTCCTATGCAAACATGAAACATCCTCACGAATGGCAGGTGGCTTCCAGCACCTTCTCAAGGCTACCCCCACCCAAAACCCCAGAATAGAGTTCCTTAATGCAGATCCTTGAGCACCATCCCAGAGGGTGGATTCAACATCCTGGTTCCTGGCATTCATCTCTAAATCATTCCACTTCTCAGTGGAACAATATATAGGACCCAGAACTCCCCTACCCTGGATAGAACCATGTGCGCCTGTGGAGTTCTGAAGATCTAGGTGGCTGGCTCTGGAACAGGAGGCCCTAGTCCCCACCCAGTATCTCTGTCTGCCAAACTCTTATTCACCTTCTGGCCTCTTCAGATGTCTCCTCCTCTGAGAAGACCTCCCCAACCCCCACCGAAACCAAACTAATCACTCCTCACTGTGCTTTCAGAGAACCCATGTTTTGAGCCCCCACTGTGTACCAGGCAGTCTGCTACGTTGTAAAATTCATTACCATATTTTCTCCTCTCCCTTTGAGAATAGAAGCTAATGTCCTTCCCCCCACACCTTAAGACTTGAGAAGGGGTAACTCAGAAAAGCGATGTGACTTTCCTAGGGTGTTTGGATTGCACTACATTATAGTTCATTCCTTCAGTTCTGTCCCTCTACAGGAATATGAGTTCTGTAACTATGCATGCTGCTGGTCTTTGCAGTCCCAGGAGCAAATGAAGGGCCAGGCTTGGGGTAGATGCTCAACAAATCTTCCTCGAACTGAAGTAACTAAATAATAGAACAATTATAGTGAGGTAGACAAAGATGGCTGTGGTCACTTTCCACACTCTGTCTCTCCTGCTCAGGGTAGCATGGAAGAGGAGGAAAAGGGGAGCTTCTTTAGGGATGAAGACTCTAAATGTTTCTGGACTCCATGGGAACTGTGGGCCAGTGATTCTGGTCCTTTGGTAGGTTTCTGCCAAGTAGGATCAGGAGACTTAGCAAGTCACGGATTAAGGACTCATGCAATACTTGCCTGGTTGGTTGAGCTGGGATGTAGAAGAGAGGTGAATGTATCTCTGATGAGCTATGTTATGGTTTGTAGATGGAGTTTCGTTTCCTTTTATAAAAGAAGAAAATATGTTTTCCACATTAACCTAGCAGACTTCTGTGGTCATAAGGTTATTTCAAATTCAATTTTCTTCCATTCAAGTAACAATTTTTCTTGGTGTTTATAGCTACAAAGTAGGAATGCTGGGGATGATGTCTAAGGTTTGTTGCAGCACTCTGGTTCTGTGATTATATCAGGACCTTGGATGAAGTTTAGAACAAATTTAAATTACCCAAGTACAAAGAGCTCTAAAAATGAAATATCTTTAAGTGAATTTGATTTTCTTTCCAGTCTAATTTCTTCTTCCAAGGGGCACTGGGTGGCTCAGTGGGTTAAGCCTCTGCCTTCAGCTCAGGTCATGATCTCAGGGTCCTGGAATTGAGCCCGGCATTGGGCTCTCTGCTCAGCAGGGAGCCTGCTTCCCCCTCTCTCTGCCTACTTCTCTGCCTACTTGTGATCTCTCTCGCTGTCAAATAAATAAATAAATAAATAAATAATCTTTAAAAAAATAATAATTTCTTCTTCCAAGTTAGAACCTGAACTTTGTATCTAAATTTCTGAGCCTTGATATATAGAGATATTTAGGGGAAAAGGAAATACAAAAAGAAACAAATTGTAGCAGCAGGGATAAGAACAATAATGTAAACCAGTTACCTTAGAGTTTAAAAGCTTCCTGTGATTTCTTAGGCTTTCTTGGAATTGTTCATTTACATATATTGGTTAAAGGGTTGGGGAAAACATGATAGAAATGACAAGGATTGCATATGCCATTCAATTGGTTGCTTTTTCCCCCCTTCCCTTGATCAAAGCCATAATCCCTGTCTACATCTGAACTTTGTTTATCATTTGTTTTGCAGCGAAAACGCAAGCAGAGCACCCAAGATGAAGATGCTGTTAGCCTCTGTAGTCTCGACATAAGTGTAAGTACAATGCTTTCTACTGGCTCTGCCATGAGAGCTCCTCTCGTCTCTGAATCTATTGGTTAATATGCCATGTGCTTTAAGGGAGCTTCAAGCTACTGACAATGGAAATTGTGACCTGGGAAAAACTCTTTTAAACATTTCATTTGACTAGAGAAAGCTGAGCAGCCAATGTGGCTTGCAAGCCAAGTTGTTTATTGCTCATGTTTTTTTTCTCTCATAAAATGAATTATGAAATCAGTGTATCTGAGGAGAATCTAGATGAATGCCACCATGCTGTTTTAGAGGCCGGTTCCAGAAGGTGGTCAAATGTTTGTCCCCCTTTCAGGGAAGTTAGTGAGTCAGCCCAACTTGGGCAGCTGGTACCCAGAGGCTGAGAGAAGTCTCCAGGCAGAATGAGTGACTTTGGATTTAGCAGATCTTCATTTGAATCAAGAGTCTACTCTTACCGTTAATGTGACACCTTTCCTTGTCTCTATTTTCTCATCTGGAGAATAGAGATGAAAAGACTTCACCTGACAGGATTATTGTGAGGGTCAAATAAAACAGTAAAAGTGAAACTACTTTGCCCATTGCCTGGTACAGACTTAGGCACCTACCAAATGTGACCCTTGTATTTTTCCTTAAAAGCAGAAGTTTGCCAAAGATTTTTTTAAAAAATATTTTATTTATTTATTTGAGAGAGAGAGACAGTGAGAGAGAGCATGAGCGAGGAGAAGGTCAGAGGGAGAAGCCGACTCCCCATGGAGCTGGGAGCCCGATGTGGGACTTGATCCCAGGACTCCAGGATCATGACCTGAGCTGAAGGCAGTCGCTTAACCAACTGAGCCACCCAGGCACCCTACCAAAGATATTTAATGACATGGTAGTCGAGTGCTGGTGTTAATAGAGGTTAAGAGGTTTCTTGAATTTGGGGAGCTGTGTGCTGGGTGCTTAATTTCTGCAGCTTTCTTTGTATGGCATCTTTGTCCCCCCAGTGACGCAGCTGGGAAGCCAACCTGGGCCTCTGCTGCACTCATTACCAAAGGGCTGGTGGGTGGGTGTTCAGGTCCTCTTGGGCTCCCCACATCCATTCATCATGTGTACTTCCTTCGAGTGCACTCATTGTGCATGGTGGATCCATCCGACTTTAGACCCCAGTCTTTCTCCTCCACAGAAACCATGGATGTCATTGTTATGAGATGAGAAAGCTTCTGTGCTAAGATTTAAGAGCTGAGACATGGTCCTGTCTCTGCCTGTAACTAATAGTGCAGGCTTGGCCTCAGTTTCCTCATTTGTTGGGGGAAAAAAAAGATGTTTAAGATCAAGTCCTCTAAAACCACTGTGAAAATCTGAAACTTTGTTGAACATGGGTCATGGGGTTCTCATCCAATAACATTTATTTACAAGTCTAAACAATGCTTTTAGTTATTTTTAATTATTGCAGAATTGTGTGTGATGCAAATTTCCATGATGGAGTGATCCTGAGCTGGCATCTAATTAATGTACTTGGACATCTTTTTTTCACCATATGGTGTTTGTTCCAGTCTTTAGACCATCAGATTGATGGTGTTGGACCAGTTTACTTGGATACCATAGTAACAGGACAAAAAATTATGTTCTTCTGGGTTTTACTTTACTTGCTGAATGTTTTATTATTGACAGGTGAAGTCTATGAAACTTCCCATAGCAGCAATAGGTTTTTTTTTTTGCATGTTTGAATGTTTTTAATTTTTTGGTGATTTTTAGGATCATTGACTTTCTGAATTAAAAGAGCTCTTAGTCATCATATAGTTCTGTCCTCTCACTTTTGAAAATGAGTAGAAGCCCAGGGAGATGTAGTGATTTAGGCAAGACTTTAATCTAAGATCACATGTCATCAAACATATTTCTTCAACTGAATTACATTTATTATATTTATTTTTTCAAGAAAACATATCTTGGAAGTTTTTTTTTTTTGAATCAAAAAACCATGAACCCCTCTTACATGAAAGGATTATTTGCAATTATGAATTGTGATTTGGTTTTTTGGCTGATTGGCATCAATAATCTTGCCTTCTCTTACGATCACTGAAGTCTCATATAATTAACCGTCTGACTTCTTTTCTCTTGGTGCAGCTGCAAAGGATATTTCTCTCTCTCATTTTTAATCATCTCATATCATGTTTTGTCACGATAGAGTGACTTGTATAGAAAAGAAATCTACCTTTATGCTTAGGGATGGCCAGATGCCTCAGCTATGGCCAAATTGCTTTCTAATTTGCCTGGCATCTTTTTTTGAATCTTGGGAGACAGATTCTAGAACCTCAGCAGAGTTTCCTCCAAAAATTGTCCCATGGTATTATAATAACTGTAAGAGTTAGAAAGATTCTAGACTCCTAGATGCTGCTGGAAGACATGAAGACTGGTGTGTTCCAGGCTCACTGACAGTCTCAGTCATATGGAAATGACAGGATGTGTGACAGATCCAGCCAGGGCCTCAGAAGAAGTGGTGCTGATTTTCAGTGCCTGCCACCTAACCAGAAGGCAGTGGAAGTCCATTGCATTGAGTGAAGCAGTGGGTGGAGCTACTCATGAGAAGATGTTTTGCCATGAAGGCAACTGTGTCTAAATAAGTAGCTGAGTCCAATAAATGAATTGTTCTAATAAATAGCCTTTGTAGGCTGCTTGAAGATGTTTTAAAACGGTGATAACCAGTAGTCACTGTCCCTTAACTGGCTAGCAGCATTACTGAAGAGTTGCTCGAGCCTGTTTCTATGTGTCGTGGAAAGTATCTGAAAAGAAAGTGGGTTCCGACAGATGACTCATACGGGAGGATGTGAGGGCTTGGGAAAGTAATATTAGTAACTCTCAATTTGATTCCACTTAATAAGTGGAAAGATATTCATCAGGTGTGTATTTTCAACAAGAAGTTACTAGATGAAGGGATGGGGTCCTTTGGGGATCATGGTCAAGTTTCCACTGTGTTCCAGCCCAGTGCTGCATGCACACTGAGCTCTTGGTATGTACTGATTGTTTGATTCATCTTTAAAAACAGGAAAACAGTGAACCCTCCTAATGTGTAGTAGAATTTAACACATACAGCCCTTTTAAAGAAATGTATCTGTGACATAGAGTTGGGAGATGTTAACACTGACGACGTCTTCCTCCTTTGATTAAAAAGTATGTATAGAGCCCCACAGGGTGTGTGAGTGACGATAACACCAAATGTTCCTACTGACATCTTGCTTTAGTTCAAAGCCTCAGGTGATGATTTTGATAAGTGCCTCAAGTGATGATTTTGAAGAGAGTTTTCCTTCTAACCTTCTACTAAACTTGGACTTACAGACCAAATAGAAGTGCAAAAGCTAAGAAAAGAGCTTATTCTTACAGACAGGGATCTTCCATCATTTAGGGGGTCATGGAGTCTTTTGGGAATCTAGGCTCCAGAAAATTTTACAAGATTGATGTGTGATTTCATGGGCCCCCAGGAGCTCAGCCAAGACCCATGTTAAGAGTTCCTGTTTTAAAAAGGAAATTGGAAGGGTCTTAAGGCATGGTGACGTATCTCTAAAGAATTAGTCTCCCACCCTCCACCCCAGCACTTGGTGAAAAATAAATGGTGATGGAATGTCCATGCTAGTTGATGCTATAATCGTTCTCTGATTTTTTCCACCACTTTACCCAAGCCACTGGCTGAGCCCCCAGCTTCCTGGCAGGATAGAATGCAAAATTTTCCAGAACCAAAAAAAAAAGGCAACCTATACTTTTGAGAACAAATTGCAGAGAGGAGGATGCTCCTAGCAGCCGCCTACAAATCTCTTCTCACGTCAGAGGATGCGAGTGGGATGGTTTCAGGGACTGGCTTCCTCCACAGCACTTTTCTGGTTTAACTTCTAACGGGGGGAGCGATGCCTGATTGGAAAGCCAGGGTTTGTGGTATCCCGGGAAACAGGATGGTGAAAGAGCCAGGTGTGGCCCCTGATGGAGGGCACTGCTCAGCACCAAGCATCCTCTCTTAAAAAACAAATGAGTTCTGAGGTGGGCATAAAAATGGCTTCCAATGATAAAAACAGTGTAAAAGATGAAAAGGAACACATAGTCTTTGTAGAAAATTTGGACACTGTGGATAAGAGAGGTCATTAATAATCCCACCTCAAAGCAGTAGCTACATTTTGATGTATTACCTCCTTGCCATTATACACACACTTGAAATTTTTTATCATGAATGTTGCAGGCATACAAAGTGGCAGTGAGGTTAATATAAAATGTAGCTACCCGGGCGCCTGGGTGGCTCAGTGGGTTAAAGCCGCTGCCTTCGGCTCGGGTCATGATCCCAGGGTCGTGGGATCGAGCCCCATATCGGGCTCTCTGCTCTGCGGACAGCCTGCTTCCTCCTCTCTCTCTGCCCCTCTGCCTACTTGTGATCTCTGTCTGTCAAATAAATAAACAAAATAATAAAATGTAGCTACCAAACGTGCCCTTAACGGCAAAGCAGAACCTCTTGCTCTGCGGAGTTTAGTGTTGGCTGTTGCCTTGCCTGTCTGTCAACTTGCTACACATATGTATCCCTAAATAGCATGTTTACTTAAGTTTATATAAGCACAAATTTTTAAAAATTGGGATTGTAACACATACTAATTTATTCCTGAATTTTTCACTTACTACATTGAGATCATGTCGCCACATCCTGAAATATTCTTTAAGAACGTTATTTTTAATAACCATGCAGTACTTTGTCAAATGAATGCACCAATTTTTTAAACCAATCCTTCATTGGATATTTAGATAAATTATAGGTTTTCGCTATTGTAAATAATACTGGCAGGCATTTGAGAATTTCTGTGTAATCTTATATCAGGAGGATAAAATGGATAAAATACAAAATTCCTGACTGAAGTGGTACAAATATTTTTAAGCTCGTGAATAGGTCTGTACCCCTTCTGGAAGTGAGAGGTAGAAATTCAGTTCAGACCAGGTGAATCTTGTTCAGAAACCCAGAGTAGAGATTGTTCTCGGGTTGCTCTGGGCCATTTCTGTTTCAGCTGTATTGGTGGTCCCATGCTAAGTCCATGACTTCATATAGGGTATTTGCTTCTACTGCCTCTTTGGGAAGAGCCCCTCCTGTCACCCCTGGGGGGGCCACACCCCTCATGTGACTGGTGGAGATGGGACAGGTAGAGGTAGAGCCAGCAGCAGAGCATCCCTTCCCTGCTGAAGGCACTTCCTATGGCTGAACCATGACTAGTGTGAGGTAAGATCTATTTAATCCACACAACTGCCTGTCACCCTAGGTAATGGAGAACCTGAGCCTCAGAGAATTAAGCAGTTTGGTTAAAGTCCCAGCTTATTGTAGACCCAAGCCCAGGATGGTTGGATGCTACAGCCTCCCCACACCGCCTCCAGTCTGGAAAGAAGATGAGGCATTCGGCTCTGTGGCTTCTGGTAGTAGATGGTGTATGGGATATTCAGCTCCTCTTACTGGCATACCACCTTTGAGCTTTATCACATTTTTGTTACCTGTGCTTTCTGATGATTTACCCTGTCAATGTGGATGCTTGAAGCTCAAGAATGGGTAGAGGAAGAGGACAGAGCTTTCTTGTCTCGATTAACCCAAGCGACGTTTCATTGCTAAGATATGTTAAGGCAGACGTGGAACAGCAGCAGGGAGTTTTTTGGTTTTTTTTGTTTGTTTGTTTGTTTTTTGTTTTTTTAATCTCTGCTCAGCAGAGTCCAGATAATTAAAAAGATACCATTTCCGTGGTTTGCTTTCTTTCAGCCTGTTCTGGAACTTGCTAACTGGGGAGGGAGATTAGCCTTGCCTTGGCCAGCATGGGGCCTTGATGAATTATGTGGGAGAGTTTAATAAGGCTCTTATCACCGAGGAGACCAGGCCTGCACTGAGATTGGGTCTTCATTAACGTATGCTTGTATTTAACTTGTTGGCATGTGTTCTATTTTGGATTTATGATCTGCTGTCACTGTCTGTGAAATTGCTTGGGCCCAATGTAGTGGAGACCCTCTGTTGCGTCCAAGATGGCGCTACCATTTCTAATGGCAAAAGTGCTCAATATTGACACTAGACACATTCCGTCTAGACTTTGGCCCAATGGATTAGGTGGTGGGTTATAATAATCACTGTGATCTTTACTCTTTGATCTACCTCTTGAAATGTATAATGACAATGAAATTCTAAGGAGCTTCGGGACACATTCTCAGAAGGTAATTGATGTAACAAAGTGTCAATCATCCTCTACTACTCCCTTCAAAGTGATGTTGATGGGACCCATATTAAATAAGGCTTCTCATGCTCTGAGAACACCTGCTAGTTTGAATTTATTATAAAAAACACACACTTTGGGAGCTCAGAGACTGAACACTGCTCTGTACCTCAGTTTCCTCACCTGTAAACTGAAATTGAAACAGTGTCCCACCTTAGGGTTGTGAAGATTGAAATGAGTTAGTTCATGCAAAGCACTTAGGACGTGGCCCATAGTAAGTATGAAAATACTAGTCAGGGTGCCTGGGTGGCTCAGTCAGTTAAGCATTTGCCTTCGGCTCAGGTCATGATTCCAGGGTCCTGGGATCGAGCCCCACATCGGGTTCCCTGCTCAGCGGGAAGTCTGGTTCTCCCTCTCTCCCTCTCCCTCTGCTTATGTTCCCTCTCTCTCTGTGTCTCTCTTTGTCAACTAAATAAATAAAATCTTAAAAGAAAAGAAAAGAAAAAGACAAGACTAGCTATTATTCTGTTGATTTCATAATGTAAAAATGACTTTGTGGTTAAATTTAAGGATATCTGTTTTTGGCACAAGTGATCATAAATAGAAGTTATCGTGAAATTTCTTAAAAGTGAAGATCTATGAAGTCTATGAAGAGACATATACAAGGAATTTTATTACTTTTTTTTTTATAATAGCCAAAAGCTGGAAACAGCATGAATATCCAAACTCTATAGAGACTTGTAAATATATTTTAAAATTCAAGTGCAAAACACAATGACAGAGCACATAAAATGTAAATTATGTTCCTAGATGTTTTTATATATTTGTCCACGTAAAGGAAATAGGTGTGGAGGAACATGCACTGCACTGTGGACAGTGGCTTTTTGGAGGATGGATTTATGAGAAGGGGAGCTTCGATTCCTGGGTTCTTGACCTTTGGCATCTTGGGAAACCTATGAACTCCCCTTCCCCCTAGAAGGCCATCTCTTTGTGCCTAAAACTAATTACATACATAAGATGACAACAAAACTCGGCTATATTGAAATACAGTTATCAAAATATTTAAATTATTATCAAAATATTTAAATTACAGGGGCACCTGGGTAGCTCAGTGCGTTAAACCTCTGCCTTCGGCTCCGGTCATGATCTCAGGGTCCTGGGATCGAGCCCTGCATCAGGCTCTCTGCTCAGCGGGGAGCCTGCTTCCCCCTCTCTCTATCTGCTGGCTTCTCTGCCTACTTGTCATCTCTGTCTGTCAAAGGAATAAATAAAATCTTTAAAAAATATATTTAAATTACAAATTTAAATTATTTAAATTTGTGGTTAAGAGTTATACATGTGCTTCTTAATTAATGCTTTAAGTTACAAGATCTGGCAACAAAGTCTAATAACTAATACACCTTCTACAAGATATTTTGAAATACCTGCTCCAACCACTCTGTGGTTTGAAAACATAGTGATATCTGTGGTGACAAAGTCACGGGTCTGCTAATGCTTCTGAGATCCATGACCTTCATTTATACTGAAAGAAAATGCTAGATTTCAGTTATTGATGAAACTAAAGATGTACTTTTTTTTCCATCCAAGTTCATGGATGCCCTGAATTTTGTCCACGTACTTCTTGGGGGCGCTGAGAATTCTAAATTAGGAATTCTTGGTTAAGACACTTGATCTGCTATGATAGATCTTTTGTATTGTATTCCCTTTGTAATTCAAATGACCAAAATTTTAAAAATGTGACAAATTTAATTAATGTTGGCCTGTTGGTATGTGAGGTTGCTAGTGTTTTAAAGGAGAGAGTGTGAGATGTTGTATAGAAGTAAGGTGCTAGAATAATGATGATAATGTTTTTAGGGAAACCTTGCAATAACCATTAAATTAATTCTCAACACTTGGATTTAGGTTTTTCTTTGATATCACCTTAGCTTTTTGAAATAGATTAATTGAGGCATGCCTGGGTGGCTCAGTCAGTTGAGTGTCGGACTCTTGATTTCCGCTGTGATCCTGATCTCAGGGTCATGAGATGAAGTCCTACCTTGGGCTCGTGCTCAGTGGGGAGTCTGCTTGAGATTCATTTCCTCTGTGTCCCCCCCTCTCCCCTGCTCAGGCACACTTGTTTGCACCTGTGCACTCTAAATCTCTCTCAAATAAATAAATCTTTTAAAAATGAAATAAATTAATTGAGTCACCCCAGTATTTTAGTAGAAGATCTTTTCTGCTTCTTCTGTTATTAGAAAAAATAGTTTTAGGGTAGAAAAATGTTTTTGTTAGAGATGAATTCTGAAGTATTTAGGGATAGAATGTCATGATATTTGTAACTTACTTTGGACCTCTTTAACATAAAATATGAAGTGAGTATTTTAAAAACAGGTTTTTTTCTAAAAGATTTTATTTATTTATTTGACAGAGAGATCACAAGTAGGCAGAGAGGCTGGCAGAGAGAGAGGAGGAAGCAGGCTCCCCACCCAGCAGAGAGCCTGATGCGGGGCTCGATCCCAGGACCCTGAGATCATGACCTGAGCCAAAGACAGAAGCTTAACCCAGGAGCCACTCAGGTGCCCCTAAAAACAGTTTTATTTTTAATACATAAGTAATAGTGCACACATTTCCATGATTTTTAAAAGATCAAACAACAGCAATAGAACAAACAGCTCCATGATGATGCCTTGGTTCTATGTGTTTCCTCAGGTATGATCCTGGTTATCAGTGTAGTCTCCTTCCAGGTATTTAGACCTAGTTAGACATATAGGTAGAGATATAAAAGTTAGCTTGTGGCAGCTTTTTACAGACATAAGTGTTGTCATTTTTGTTTTGTTTTACTTTGCAATTTTTTTCTTTTAAATAGTCTTTATTGTTTAGAGCAGTTTTAGATTCTCAGCAAAATTGAGGAGACAGTGCAGAGAATTTCCATCCACCCTCCCACCCTGCACATGAGAGCCCCTCTCCCCACCACCAGCATCTTACCAGACCAGTACCTTTGTTATCATCAATGAACCTACCCTGACACATGACCACTACCCGAAGTCCATGGTTCACATTAGACTTCACTTGATGTACATTCTGTAGCTTTTGACAAAGGTGTGATGACAAATACCCGTCATTATAGCATCTTACAGAATAGTTTCACTGTCCTGAAAATCCTCTATGCACCTGGCAACCACTGATCTTTTTATTGTCCCCATAGTTTTGCCTTTTCCAAAATGTCATACAGTATGTAACCTTTTCAGACTGGCTTCTTTCACATAGTAATACGAATCTGAGTTTCCTCCATGTCTTTTTTGTGGCTTGAGAACTTCTTACGTTCTTATCACTGGAATTATATTTCATTGTGTGGATGTAGTACAATTTATCCATTCACTTAGTGAAGGATATGTCTTATTTTTTCACCTGCTGCTTATTATTGCATAAGACAAATGGATCATGGTGTACTTTAATATTCTCCATGATTTTAACGTGATTCTTCGTTGAGGGGCATGTTTGATGTCCAGTATTTTCCAGTTACAAAGACCATCTCACACTCCAGAGCAAGCAGGAAGGTAAATACAAAAAAGTGCCTGCGGACACTTGCCATTTTGATGTTAGTATGAATAATGTTAAATTACTATTTTTGTGGTTCAGATTCCTGTGCTTTTTGTTGTTGTTGTTGTTCTGCTTCCATTCATGGACACCAAAGAAAAGCAAATAGGGAAAAACCACACTTATCAAATGCAGATCTGAGCAGGCTGTGAGAATTGGAGAAGAGTTATTTTGTCTCCATCATGTGTGCTTCATTTAAGTAAAAGTATATGTAACTTTTAAATTTATATACCCAGAAGCATATTCCTTCTGAGTCACCATGGCTAAAAAGAAAGAAAAAGGGAGGAAGGAAGGGAGGGAGGAAAGAAAAAAGAGAAGGAAGGAATGAGGGAAGGAAAGAAGGAAGGAAGGAAAGGAGGGAGGGGAAACTATAGTTGTGAATTCAAAGAGTAAATTTGTGTTGTTGACAAAGTTTACATCTCAACTGTCTTTAAAATTTTGCAGTTTATCAGTAGCTCTATTTTGACTGAGATTATTTGTGGTAAAAAGTCACTAGAAAATAATTGTTCATAAATGCTTATGATTTTTTTAAATCTAAAATCTAGCCTAGGTCTGTCCACCTAAAAATTATGTAAATAGTCTTGGTTAGGAAGTTCCATCCGGGCTTCCGTTCCCAGCTAATTGAGTTTTTCCCCCAAATTACTCACATAATTGCATCAAGCTTCCTCTTTGATCTGGTTATATATTCTAGGTTTTAATAGCAGCAGCTATTTTTCTTCCTCCTTATTTTCTCAGTTGTGTCTGATGCTCAGTCTCTGTGAAGAAAAGGTAGTATGTTGACTTTTTCCCTTGATGTTGACTGTGCATAAACTTTTTTTAAATCATCTGATTGATACTTACGTTCTTGGGTAACTTCTGAAAAATGCCAGACGAAAGAAGGGCCCAGGAGAAATCTCATGGCTTGTGTGACTTCCTCTACCCTGCTGTCTAGTTTAACACGGCTATGTATAGATTGTTTTATAGGTAGGGTTGACCCCATATGAGCAGGTGATTTCTCTGCAAACAACATTCATGGTATTGATGGTGAAGCTTTTAAAATTGAACCATGGGCTTATCTTCAGCCAGCAAACTGCAGCTTGGGATTAACTCTGTAGAAGTCATGCAGGGACCTGAAGGTGTTTATTTTGTTTTTTTTTTTTCCTGAGCAGACTGGTTTTTCCTCTTATAGTTCTATAAATGAATTTCTTTTACTCCCCACACATCTCAAAATACCAATTTACAAAACTGTGTGGAGTCTTCTACTAAAGACTAAGATCAATCTATTTTCTTCACCTTTATTTGGCAAAGGAAAGTGATGCATTTGCTGGCCAGATTTATATAAATTCTATCAAGGAAATATTTATCACTGTTGAATGAATGAGTTCATCTGTTCATTCTTGAGTGCATTCATTAAATCACTCAAGACTAACTCAGTCAACTGGTATTTATTGAACTTTACCCCGTGTCAGGCACAAGGACACTGCAGGAAGTAAGACTTAAGACTTTTTGTTGTTGCAGACAGTGGGCTTACCCTTGATTTTGTTACAGGTTAACCAGGTACGGGGAAGACACATCTTAGCTATACCTGCAATGGTTTTCTCCTTCCTCTAAGGCAGTAATTCCAGATTGTTGGTTGGTTTTGAAAGAAAGAAATTTTGCTATAGATTCCACTGCTACTAAGATTTTTCTCCCTTAGAGGATCCTTGAAAATGACTTATTTTCTTTTAGCTGGTCAACACAAAGGGTCATCTGGGGAAGTGCTTTACTTTATTTTATGCAAAAGCCACCCTTGAGAAATTATACCATATTGTGGGTGGGCTTTTGCTTTGTGTTCTTCTTACAGTTTAGGCTATGTGGCTCTGAGAGCACTGGGTTTTAGAGCAAGGTCGCTAGAAGTTTTAGACCTGAAGGGACTTTAGAGATAATTTAGTTGAATACATTTCATTTTGTAGATATGAAAATTGAAGCTGAGACAAGTCAAATGCCCTGCCCCAAATGACCAAGGAACAGTAAAAGTCTCTTGGGACTCATGTTCTGGATTGAACCTGAGATCTAGGAACATGCAAAAGCTGAGAGTTCTCGTTCTAGTGTTGTGAATTCTGGCCTCACCACTTCCTAGCTGTGTGACCTTGGGTAGCATATTCAGCCTCCCTGTGTTATAGTTTCCTTGGCTAGAAAATGCAGATGATAATTGAGTTGTTCTAAGGGTTCAGTAAGATAATGTAGCAGGGCTTTGGTACAAGTAAGCACTTCATTACTGCCGATGTTGTAAAATAATCCAGGAGCATGGGACGGGACACAGACAGAGATATTGTCTATTTTAGGCACTACTGTCACCCTGGTGCCCAAGAAAGTGCCTGATATGAATCTAGCCCTCAGAAAGATTTGTTGGATGGATTTTTTTTTCAAATGTAAATATGGTAATTCTCATAAAAGATAAGTGATACCAGGAAGGCAGAAATAAAGATGATATTTATGTGTTGCTTAAAATAAGAGAGAGTCCTGTGCCCTTTTGGGGGGAACAAGTTTGATTTTAAATGAATTATTATTTGTAAAGAATAATTAATAAAAATATTTAACAAAATGTCTCAGCTGTTGATTGCATTCTGCCAGGCTTGATTCAGGTCTAAGCAGTCACGAGTAACGGGTAATGGGCTTATAACACCACAGTGAGCTCTGCCTTGTGATACAGCCAGAACCACACCATGATCACATCCAGCTGGACCACCCTTTTCAGGTTCCCCTCATCTCCGTAGTGGCTGGATGATTCCAGAAGCCTCCCACCAGGTCTCCTCGCTTCAGCCCTTGACCCTCTATTATCCACTCTCAACACAGCAGCTAGAGAGGTTTTTTTTAAGCCTAAGTTACATATTGTCTCACTCATGTCTCCCTCCTGACTCCGTGGCATTGCTGCATCTTCCTAGTGGTCTTTGAGGCCAAGCATGATCAGGTCATGAGGCCTCTTCCACACCTCATCACCTGCCCCTTTCCCTTCCCCTGTGCTTTCTCACCCTGGCCTTCTTTTTCTTCTATACTCATACCCCAGGACCTTGGCAACTGGATTCTCTCTATGGAAAGCTCTTTTGGATCTCCATGTGACATACTTCCTCACCTTCCTTCCTTCCTTCCTTCCTTCCTTCCTTCCTTCCTTCCTTCCTTCCTTCCTTC
>ML104693.1:67547-96261 GCA_003697995.1 Taxidea taxus jeffersonii | reverse complement strand
TTCCTTCCTTCCTTCCTTCCTTCCTTCCTTCCTTCCTTCCTTCCTTCTGCTCAAAGGTCCTTAGATGGGCTTTTTCTGTCCCCCATTCCCCACCCTACCCTCCCAAGCACTCGCCACTTTTCCTGACTTTATTTTTTTCTTTATGGTATTGCCACATCATGTATTTTTGTATGTATTGGTATCTTCGCACCAGGATATAACTTTTCTTTCATTTTTTGCCTTATTCCTAACATCTGGAATGGTGTGTGGCACAGAGTATGTCCAGTTCACATTTGCTGGATAACTGAATGAACGGCCACTGCATTGTCCATGTCCCATGCTGTCTTTGGGAGGTGACTATAAACATGACTTGGATTTATCTTGGCAACCTTTTAAGAATGCCTCTCATCCTCTGTGCACATTTTTGCATTCTCTCGTTTTGAAGAAAAGTGATAAAACAAGGATAAATCCAAGGCCAACCCACCTGAAAAGACCTTGTGGTATATAAAGCAAGAGAAGTGAATGTAGGCTTGGGGTTTTATGAGCTAATAAAAGAAATCAGCCTGGAGACAAGAGGACATAAGCAATATGGAATGTACACATGATTTCTGCAGATGTGGAGCTGCGAATGCCCGCACTTGCATGTCTAGCTCTCTCAGGGATAATGGGAAGAACGGAAATTTTCTGTTAAAATTAAAAACATTCCCCTACTGAAGTCTCAGGTCCTTTCTGTTTGGCTGGTAATTATTGAGTGCAGAGCACTGCTCCTCGTGCCCACCATGTGGTCGTGGAAGGAGAGGAGCTTGTAAGGCGTTGTCACGACGCTCATCTCTAGCTGATCTGAATTAAGGGGCAGGAATATATTCTGGGACATTTAACAACAGTGAAGTGCCAGGGCGTGATTTATATCTCAGCTTGGAATGTGTTCTGGCAATCACGTTGAAATGTGAGCGTGCCTTGCATTCTTGAGCATTCTCAGTGCTGTGGAGAAAATAAGGGAGCCACCTTGGAGAGCCCCAGTTTGTAGGAGTGAGAAGTGTGCCAGGTTCTTCCAGCTGGACGCAGGTGGATTTCCTCCCCACTGGCCCTCCAGGGTGAGTGGAGGACCCCCACTTGGGAAGGCGCTGCAGGGTACCTGCCATGTTGACCCACCACCTCTAGCTCACCCTTACCTTGTGTTTCGCTTATCTTACTTGGAGAAGGTAAATATTAAAGTGACTTTTATTGGAGCACCTGGGTGGCTCAGTCATTAGGCATCTGCCTTCAGCTTGGGTCATGATTGGGATCGAGCCCCACATCAGGCTCCCTGCTCAGTGGGAAGCCTGCTTCTCCCTTTCCCCCTCCTTCTGCTTGTGTTCCCTCTCAGGCTGTCTCTCTTCTCTGTCAAATAAATGAATAAAATCTTTTTTTAAAATGGCTTTTATTGATTATAAGACAGTGGAAAACTAAATAAGAGGTGCTGAAAAGGTGCACCCCCCAAGTGGATGTGATGATGTACTCATTTTAATCATGCTAATAATTTAAAAGAAAGGTGTTGGGGGGGCACCTGGGTGGCTCAGTGGGTTAAAGCCTCTGCCTTCAGCTCAGGTCATGATCCCAGGGTCCTGGGATTGAGCCCCACATCGGGCTCTCTGCTCAGCAGGGAACCTGCTTCCTCCTCTCTCTCTGCCTGCCTCTCTGCCTACTTGTGATCTCTGTCTGTCAAATAAATAAATAAATAAAAATCTTTTTTAAAAAAAATAAAGGAAAGGTGGGGAGTGCCTGGGGTGGCTCAGTCGGTTAAGGCTCTGCCTTCGCCTCAGGTCATAATCTCAGGGTCCTGGTATTGACCCCCACATCAGGCTCCCTGCTCTGCAGGGAGTCTGCTTCTCTCTTTCCCTCTCCCCCCACCTTAATAAAAAAACAAAATCTTAAAAAAAAAAGTAGGCTTATTTTTATTTGCAAATAACCAAAATGACAGATGACTCACCTACAGCTGACAGAGGCGACTGCCCTTTAAACAACATGTCCCCCCTCACAGACGGCACCTCACCAGCCATCTGTCCGGATGTTAAAGCCACAGGAATTGACTAAATTCCATAGAGGAGAAAGAAGAGAGAAAACTTCTTAACGTGGTTTGGTTTTCACAAATTTGAATGTTATGTTTAGTTGAAACATATTTGGCTTTAAAAAATTGTAAATTGCCTTCCTTTAATGTCAACATCACATGTTGTTTTGCCTTCACATAAAGGGGTTTTGCTTATGCTTTTGTGTCTGAAGCGCCACACCATCCGTGTTCTCTGACACATGCCTGCTTTGAGTGCCGCTGTGTTCCTCGATGACAGCTTCCCACCATAATACAACCAGCAACTGAGGCTGAGATTTCATTTAAATTGTTGTCAGATGGCGGGGGATAGGCCTTGTTCTTGCTGTCCCCATGGGAAAGTGGAGGAGTGTCTGAAATGAGAAATGACCTGGCTGCTGGCGGTGGTCATGAAGAATGTGTCTGGAAACAGGGATGGTATGAAGGGAGGGTTATCTCTGTGTGTTATACAGCGAAGGGCTTGATTGATGGGAGTCTCAAGAAACCACAGTACAAAATTGCCATTGGGACCCCAGAGGTTTGGTTTGGTTTAGGAACTTCCCATTTGATGGAGGTGTCATGTCGTTAGCAGGAGAGTGACATTAGATTGAGTAGATGTTGAAATGTTTCTATATTTTATGGGATGTGGTCTTGAAGAAGAAAGCGTGCTTCTGAGGGAAGGATATCAAGTCATTTCCCTCTCTCCTAGAAAGATCTATCTGAACCAACATTGATCATCGAATAGCACGCCTCCCAATGTACAAGTGACTCAGAAGACATTTCTAGACTCTAAGATCCTTGAGGGCCTTACGTGTATTTTTAAGTTCTTTTTCTCATTAATTCTTCTATTCATATTGATTGAGCATCTCTACACTCGTTAGATGGTACACTTGATAGAGGATAAATTGGTAACAAGATAGCAAGTTTATGGTAATTTACAGCCTCATTGAGGAGGCAGACATTAATTAATAATTACAGTAACAAGAATGCTGTGAGGGCATTTAATCAAGGACCTTGACCTAGTCATGAAGGGCCAAGTAAGGCTTCTTTGAGGAAGTAAGATCTGAAAAGAGAGTGTGTTAACCAGATTCAAGGTGAGATTGAGAGTTGCAGCATGGGGGTAGCATGTGCAAGGGTCCTGTGGTAGGATGGAGCATGCTGCTTTAAAGGCAAATGCATCTGGCAGGTGGTAGATGCAAATGGCAGAAAGCAGACCATGCAGAGCCTCAGAGAACATGCTCAAGATTTAGACTGTTCTTAGGACTGTTCTTAGGGAGTCACTAGCAGGAGTAGGGGGAGGTTTAAGCAAGGGCATATTGTGTGTTTTGAGAAGATTCTCCCAGTTGCTGAGTGGAGAATGTCTCAGAGGAAGCCAAGATTTGATGTAAGACTTAGCTGGCTGTGGCACAGATGGGTTGAGGAACATGTATAAAACCTTGTATCTTTACTGCCTCATCTGGGATAGGCATTTCTCAGCATGGATTAGAAGACTAGGGTTTTATTTTGACTTTTGTCATTAGTTGCTATCTGACCTTGTACCTGTTGTTTCACCTCTCTGGGTACCAGTTTCCACATCTGTAAAGTAAAGCAGTTAAATTACTTCCTTTCCAGTGCCCCAATTCCCTGGCTCCATGATGTTTTGGGTACCTATGGGTTTTTCAGGTAGATGATTAGAAGGCAAATACATTAGATGTTGGTTAATAATGGGAGACCGGCATCTTAAGTTTGCTCATGTGACCACCCTGCTTCAAGTCCTTCTCTCCACTCCTTGGATGGTGGAAGAAGTCATAAGCAGTCAAAGACACTAATGCATACTTTTCCATTTCCCATTATGGCAAACATAAGACTGTTCTTTAATTAGGATACTGTCTTAGCTCAGGCCACTATAACAAAGTACTTTTAGTCTGAGGGCCCTAAACAACAGAAATTTATTTCTTATATTACTGGAGGCTGGGAAATTCAAGATCAGGATGCCAGAACATTTGGCCCCTGGTGAGACCTCTCTAACTGGCTTGCAAACAACCCCCATCTCACCTTCTCTCTGTGTCCTCAGATGGCTGGAAGAGAGATGGGAGCTCTCATAAGGGCACGAATCTCATTGTGGGGGCCCCAGCCTCATGACCTCATCTAAACCTAATTGCATCCCAAAGGACCACCTCCAAATACCATTACACTGGGGGTTAAGACTTCATCATATAAATGTTAGGGGGACGCAACTATTCAGTCCATACCAGATGCCTTTTTGAAACACACCAGATGTGATTCATTAGAGAAATAAAATAAAACCCTTCACACGAGTAGGAGTGAAAGCAGGGATTCTAATGAAGCCATCCCGTGAACACAGCCCAAATGAAGTGGAAAAAAGCAAGAGGAGTTTTTGCTAAGGGGGTTCATTTGACTCTTGTGCCCTATGATTTGGAATCCTTTGTCAGCTGTTGTAACAGGCGCACTCAGCTGCAACCACAAACATTTTCCAAAGGAGGAGGGCTGATAACATTTTCATTGACCTAAAAACAAACCTAATGAGAGAGCCAAAGGAGAGACAGGAGGCGTAATTTGCTGGTCAGCCTCGGTCAGCTGTCCTTAGCAGCCTCACCCTGTGTGAGTCTGTAGATGAACGCACGTCGCCACAGAGATCCCTGGAGGGCGGCAAGACTCAGCCTCGGCCCCGTGGAGGACACAAATTCAGACAAAGCAGCACTGTTGACCTTCAGACTGCAAGCAGACCGCTTTCTTCGTGCCTTGTCGCCCAGTGAAATAATTCTCATAAAAGCTTTTTGTTTGGCTGTTGGAATAAGAGCCAGGACTGGGGAAAGGGTATTTCCCCACCCTCTTAAAACATGGTTTGATGTTGGCTCGACAAAAGCTGTTTCACAGATCTGAGGTCAAAGTGGACATGGGATCTGTAGAGTAGAGTGGTTCTTGGGTGGTGCTTTGGTCCCTCTGAGGGGGGGTGACATCTCTCACTCTTAAAGGACAGACTGCCCTCTCTCCCTGTTCCAGTCCACCTCACTGTGTCTTTGCCTCTATGCCATTCATTGTAAATTCCCCCAAGGTGGATGGGTAAGGAGAGTCAGGGAGTCACCCTTCCTTTTGCCCCCTCCCCGCCATTTTAAGCTGTGGTTAAAAATCTCTGTTTTTTACTCTATATCAGATTGGCCAGAGGCCACTTTTTTTTAGGATTTTATTTACTTATTTGACAGACAGAGATCACAAGTAGGCAGAGAGGCTGGCAGAGAGTGAGGGGGAAGCAGGCTCCCTGCTGAGCAGAGAGCCGGACGTGGGCTCTATCCCAGGACCCTGGGATCATGACCTGAGCTGAAGGCAGAGGCTTTAACCCACTGAACCACCCAGGCGCCCCACTTTTTTTTTTAGTACACTGTGTCGCTGTGTGTGGTTTTGGAGGGCCACTTGAGAACTGGAAGTCGAGCTGCTGCTTTTTAGACTGGAGGCATTCGGGAGAGAAAGAGTAAAAGAGAAATAAACCAAAAAAGCCAAAGGTAGGGTAGAGGTTCTCAGTGACCCTGAAGAGAAAAAGGAGCAAGAACCTGAATGAGGCACATTCTCCAGTTTTAGGGAGAGAGGAAGTGCTGTCTGGCAGAAACTTCTGGGCCAAGCACAAGGCTTGGCAGTGGTGGACTGTATTCTTGTCTCCCCGCAGGGCTTGGAGCAGCCCCTCTTCCGAGGGCCCTGCAAGTCTAGGTTTCCCCAATCCCACCCTCCAGCCACTCGGCGTTACAAGCACAGGTTCTCCTTAAGAAGCGGTGGCCCACTGCCCCCTCTGCAAACGCATCAAAAGAGGAAAGCCCAGGTCTGGAGCTCCTGCTTTACCTCTTCCGGTCTTGGGTGTCCTTGCTTGCCCTGCTAGGAGGAGGGTTTCCTTTGGCATGTTTTTACATGGGCAATCTAGGTTTCAGGTTTTGAGTGTTTGAGGAGCTCACACTGGTTTTTTTCCCAACCCTAGATGTCAGAATTGGGCCCTGGTCCCTTTATAGATCACCTGGGACCATCCCTTGACTTCTGCAGGTTGAGATGGCTCCTAAGACTCCTCTGTGCCCCACCCTCCCTCCAAAGTGCATGATCATGGTCCCAGGCAGAAAGCACCGAGGAGGCCAGTCCCATCCCAGCACTGGCCACCACGTACTGAAGGCTCGCTGTTCCCTGGGGCCTCGCCCTGTGTCCAGCAGCTCCTCTCAACTCGGCAGAACCAGCCCAGCGGGGAGTTCTCATCGGGCCCTGCTTACAGGAAACGGGCAAATGTGGTTTCTTTTCTCTGAGCTTCACTGACTCACATGGGGGTCTTTTCCGCCTGTGACCTCCTGTCCTCTCCCTGCAGCAGAGACCAGAGGTGCTTTATTGCTGCAGCGAGGCCTTTCTCATCCCCAGCCCAGGGAGCGCTCATAAAGACAGATCTGTTCTCCAGCAGTTTCTCAGCAAGAAAAGGCATGGTGTTGCCCTTCCCTATAGCTGGCCATTGCCAGCCTCTCTACAGGAAATGACCTTAGTGCACTTTTTTCTTTTGCCTTACCAACATCTATTAGGCTGATTTTTTTAAAGATATAAATCAGATCATGTTACACCCCTTGGTCAAACCTCCCAGCAATTTCCATGGGGTCTATAAATTTGGGTTGGGAAAAAAAATCACATCTTTATTTTCACTAACTTCCAACCGAAAATTACATTTCCTTTTGTTATAAATGAGTACGACAAACCACAGCAGTACCTGTGACTTTGTCGCTGAAAGAATGCCCTGAGATTCTCTTCCTACATTATGCTGGTTGCATATATCACTACATGTCTTGTATGTCCATGATTACTAAAAATAACAGTAGAGCCACCACCAGAACTTGTTATTTAAAGCATGAGCAAAGTAATCATTTGTACCATATGATAAATTAATTACCTAATATGTTGATAACTATTTTAATATAATGGGTTTCCTTCGTCAGAAGGGTACCAAGGCAAGGTGTAGGGGAGTGGTGGGAGCAGTTGCCCTATTTCAGGCAATAGGGGATGCATTGGCTAAAGAACTGAAAAGCAATAAAGAGTTGACTTCAAGTCTATCTACTTTTTTTTTTAATAAAGATTTTATTTATTTATTTGACAGACAGAGATCACAAGTAGGCAGAGAGGCAGGCAGAGAGAGAGGGAGAAGCAGACTCCCCACTGAGCAGGGAGCCTGATGCGGGGCTCGATCCCAGGACCCTGAAATCATGACCCAAGCTGAAGGCAGAGGCTTAACCCACTGAGCCACCCAGGCGCTCAAGTCTATCTGCTTTTTATTATCACTATATGCTGGCAACTCTAAACAATGCAATTGATAAAATACTCCTCCATACCAAGATAAACCACTTCCATTATCCCCCTACCCCGGTATCCCCAACTATGATCTTCATAGTCCTAATTTTTTTTAAGATTTTATTTATTTTACAGAGAGGTGGGGGCAGTGGAAGAACCCAAGGGGAGGGGCAGAGGGAGAGGGACAGGCAGACTCCCCAGGGAGCCCACAGCCTGACACGGGCTCACTCTCGTGACCCTGAGATCATGACCTGAGCCAAAATCAAGAGTCCAGTGTTTAACCAACTGAGGGAGCCACCCAGGTGCTCCTTCATAATCCTAATTTTTTTTTTTTAATTTCTGTTTTGTTTTGTTCTTTGTCATTTAAAAACACTTTGTAAGGAGTGGTCCAGAGGCTTGGCATGCTGCCCATGAGGTATCTGGCACAAAAACAATGAAGAATCCCTGCCTTAGAATAAAATACACATCCACCTTCCTTGGCCTGCAGGGCCTGAAGCCTAGGCTCCTGCCTACCTGCCAACCTAATTCCGTCCACCATCCCCCTCTCTTGGCACCTTCTAATAAACCAGAATGTCCTGGTGTTCCTCAAATGTGCCAGGTTCGTTCCTGTCTTTCTTCTTCCCCCAGATCTGGCTCCCATCTTGCTCTGATCTCAGCCTTTTATTCTGTGTCCTTGCAGAGGCTATGCCTCATATCATCCCTGATAATCTTATCCAGAGGAGGTCCTCCCCTCCCCCAGTATTTCCTGTTGGCCGTTAGAGCTGGTCACCGGAGGGTAAGTCCGCAAGCACACACAGGGGCCCTGATTGTCCATTGTTGTAATTCCTCCGTCGGTCGGTCGCAGCAGCCCCGAGCACCTTGGCAGACACTGGGGTGGGGGTGGTGTGGGGAGGGTGTTCAGTGTCCTCCCAGCTGAGTTTGCTTCTCTTGAACTCTCCATGGTAGCAGCCAATCATATTTATTTAATCACTAGGCTTAAAGCCATTAAAAACGGTCACTTCAAAACCTGGGGAAATGTATTCAGCCACAAAAATGCATGTGAATATAGTGAATAGGTTATGTACGGGGGGGGGGGGGGGCGGGGACCCTGAAAGAAAGAAAAGAAACCTGTCGAATGTAATTCATAGGTCAGAAAAGGGCACCAGAGTTCCCCTCCCACCTTCTTTGGTGGCTGAACGGTTTGGAAAAAGCATCAGAAATCTGACTCACTGGGGCACCTGGGTGGCTCAGTGGGTTAAAGCCTCTGCCTTCGGCTCAGGTCATGATCCCAGGGTCCTGGGATAGAGCCCTGCATCATCAGGCTCTCTGCTCAGCAGGGAGCCTGCTTTCTCCTCTCTCTGCCTGCCTCTCTACCTACTCTGATCTCTCTCTCTCTCTGTCAAATAAATAAATAAAGGGACGCCTGGGTGGCTCAGTGGGTTAAGCCTCTGCCTTCAGCTCAGGTCATGATCTCACGGTCCTGGGAAGAAGCCCCGCATCGGGCTCTCTGCTCAACAGGGAGCCTGCTTCCTCCTCTCTCTCTTTGCCTGCCTCTCTGCCTACTTGTGATCTCTGTCTGCCAAATAAATAAATTTTTTTAAAAATCTAAAAATAAATAAATAAATAAAATATTTTTAAAAGGAAAAAAAAGAAAAGAAATCTGACTCACAGAACCTTAGACAGCAAGGATGCTGTGTCTCACAGAATAAGTACAGACATAAGTTGACTGACTCTGTTACTTAAAGCAAACACCAGGCCTTCCCCTCTCCCCAGATTCTCCATACACAGGCTGATGATTTCCATGGTTGCAAGATGACTGCCCTTAGCTATGGAAGCAGTGTGCTTCCATTTTCTAGAAAATAATTCCTTTTAGTATGATGGGCACATTAAGGCATATGCTCATCCCTGTGCCAATAACAGCTCCCGGGGGAATGCTAGGCAGTTTGACACAGATGATGCAGTGGGCATACAGTAAATTGTTGCACAAAACAGGGATTCCATAAGAAGGAAAAAGAGGGGATAGATATTAGAAAGGCAACCCACAGGGTCCCATATAGGTGTAGCTCTTTAAAAAAAACAACACAACAGATTTCTGGGGCACCTGGGGGGCTCAGTTGGTTGAGCATCGGACTCTTGGTTTCAGCTGGGGTAATAGTGCCAGGGTTGTGGGATTGAGCCCCACACTGGGCTCTGCGTCCAGAGGGGAGTCTGCTTGGGGTTCTGTCTCCTGCTCCTCCCGCTGCTCGCACACACACTCTGTCATTCTTTCTCTCTCAAATGAATAAATAAATCTTTTTAAAAATCAAATTTCTTTTTGTTTTATTGTTGAGGAACAAGTACTTAGAATGGGTTCCAATGGGAAGAGCTTGAATCTTTTTTGTTTTTATTTTTTCAAATACATACGTCATTTTTCATCTAGGAAAGAATTTTTTAAATTATTGCCTTTATCTTAGCCTTGTTATCAGGCATGTGATCTGGCAGCTGAAGAATTATGGCCCATGGCTGCAGACTTGGATGCTTATATAATAGGCTTTGGTCTCCATAGTTAGTTTTAAGAGAGAATGTGTGCCAGGGATTTGGAAAACCTCTAATACAAGTTTTCAAATAAATGACATTGCTTAGACCTTACTTAGATTATGAAGACACAAGTCAATTGATCTTGGAAGGCAGAGCAAAGCCTCTAGCCAAGCTCCAAAAAGCTTCTCTCATTTTCTTTCTCTTTCTTTTAATTCCAGTTTTATTACAGCAGAAGGGTCAACTGAAATTGTGATGGATCCTATGAAATTTTAAAAAAAACTCTCAAGGTGGAATAGAATTTGGTTCATTTTGGGATAATTATAAAGCACAAGACACAAGTAAAGAGGGGATCTATGTTTATATAATCTATATATGTAAATGCACAGAGAAAGGTCTGGAAGAAGAGCCATCTCCACTTCCTCAGAGAAGGGAGCTCCTCCAGGGTGGAGATGCAGGGGGAGGGGGCCTGAGGGGACTCAAGCCACGTCTGTAAGGCGGACACATATTTATGAATTGCTGGTGTAATAAAACATTAATAAAAGGCAGTTTATCAGCAATAAAGAGACAAGTGAAATTGCAGTATTAGATTTGATAATTTATGAATCCTTTAGCCCCATGTTGATGTGTGAAGGCTCTGGGGAAGGAGCTAAGGAAAGAGGTTGAGTTTTCTAAAGATGTTGAGTCAGTGTCCTTCCAGACAGATAGTAGACATAGGTCATTCATTTTCTTTTTCTTTTTCTTCCTCTTTCCCTTATTATCTGCATACTTTTTTTTTCCTCCCTGAATTACATGTATTTCATGTAGCTTTGTGCCTTTCAACGGTGCCACTTCCTTAGATGGGCTGGTTGTGGGTTCAGCTGACCCAGGACCCCACCCCCACCCTGCTGGCAGACATCTCCCGTGGACACCAGTTCAGCATCCCAGCCCTGCCTCTCCTGCCTCAGCACTGGCCCCTGCTGCTTTGCAGGCCCTCTGACACCACCCGTACCACCACCCGCTCCAAACCGAGTGAAATGACCTGACTGGAACAAGGAAAGAAGCCCTTTGAAAGCCAAGTAGTGGAGTTGAAAAGTGACACTTGTTGTTTTGGAGGTGTGGCTTTGGAAGTTAAATTTCCTTGTGTTTTAGGGTTGGGGTAAGTATTTGGAATGCCTTCACCGACTGCAGCTCTCGTCCATCATCTGTCCTGTGTATGTCTCAGGGGCGGGAGAGCTGCCGCTCAGTCTTACAGCTGTTTCCCCTTCAGAGTCTCTAGTTCTGTGATGCAGTCACTCAGGGAGCAGGCTGCCCAGAGTACTTGTTTTCATATCAATAAAATCCATGTATTGCTACCAGCAGGAGACATTTTGAAAGTCAGAAGACATGTTGGATCCCTGTTCCCCCACTTTCTTGGGAAAAATCATCTTATCCTCTGCATAAACATGGCAACAGTAATATGGCTTGACAACCTCAAGTGTGACTGCAGGCACCCACTGTCCTGCCCCTCACCTCCGCTCTCTCCTCTCCACACTCCTCAGCTCCACTTGCTCCTAGATCCACTCTGGTCTTGATTCCTCCCTTAGCTCTTGTCTGACCCAAGAGCCAGACGTCATATGGCATTGGCCAACCAGGTCTTGCCACGGCCACATCTAATGGCTTTTTCTCCATCCTGACTTCTGCTGTGTGGCATGACTGACTGTTCCTGATCCGGTTCTCTCTTCTGTGTGGCCTCCGTGACTTACAGTCTCCAGGTTCAGCCTCACCTTTCTGTCCACTCCACCTTGGATCCCTTCACAGGTTCTTCCTGTGGCCATCCCTTAAATGGAAATGTCTGTCGGGGTCCTGATTGAGGCCTCCTGGTTAGCTGCACCTGAATGTCTCCCCCAGAATTCACCCTTTACTTGTTTAGGCTCCTGCCTCCCCCCCTTCACCAAACCCACTGCCCCTCAAGGTATTTGTGTCCCCCTGAAGAGCACCTCTCTGTTGGCAAAGCCAGAAACCTGGGTGGCATGATGGCCTGGTTCCCTCCCCTCGTTTCCCGCACTAAATCCATATCACTAAGTCTCAACTTGCCTGTTTCCAAACTATCTCTGGAATCCTCTGGTTTTCTCCAGCCCCGATGCCTTTTCCTTTGCTGAGGGCATTTCCTCTTTGGCCTGCGTTCCTGCTGCCTTCTTCCTCCCCCTCACATCTATTCCCCGCAGAAAGCCAGAGGGACCTTCCTAAAACACAAGTCGGGCTGTTGCTCTGCTTCTTTACCCCTTTTGCTGTCCTGTTCCCTCTAGAGAAAGGCTGCTTATCAACGTGACTGGCAAGCCCAGGCCGGCCTGCCCCCCTGTGTCTTTTACCATTTCTTTTCTCCCTCAGAACAGACCAGACTTCCCTGACTTGTCCTTTCCAACTACTGCTCCTTCTGCCAGAATCTTCTTTCCTTCATCCTCACCCTTGCCTTAGCTTTCTCATAACTTCCCTCTGAGAAGCCCTCCCTGGCTCTCAATCAGGTCCCCCTTCTAGAGGCTTCCATAGGGCCTGTGTTTTCCCTGGTTATGTCAGGGCCCACCCTGCCTGGCACGACTCTTGGAACAAAGTATGTACTTCCCAAGTACCTCAACCAAGAAGGGAAAAATGAGGATTCATGGTGTGTGAAAGGGGCTCTGTAATTTTAAAGCATTCCTTAACTTCAGTTCTTAACAAAACAGTCTAAAACAAAAATGTAGCAAGAAAACCTTGGATCACAGGGTAACTCAGTTATATTGTTGAAGGTAGAAGATATGGTCTTTCTTCCTTACCATCACCAGACCTGTTTGTTGGTAGACGTTTGACCCGTCATCTTCCCCGAATTTTCCTCTGATAATGCTACATGGTCTGTTTGATTACCTCTGCACCCTGTGCTCAGGCAATTGAGAGAAGTGCTGCATTAAAAGAAACAAGAAGCAAGGTTCATCATATGCATAGCTTTCCCTCTTTGGGTCAAATCCAGTGTTTAAAAATCTGCCATTTCTGGGAGGTCTTGTATTTTTAAACACGAAATCCCTTGAACTTCAAAAAGAGACTCTCAACTGACACACTCTGGCTATTCTTAGCCTGGGCTTTCACTATTTTTTAAAAGCAATGCAGTATCTATACATCCATTGAGCAGAAAGCCTTCCTCTTTGGGAAGTAGTAATTCCAGTGAATCAAGGCAATGGTGGAGAGGATAAAATAGACATGTCAGGCTGGGATTTGATGAATCGGGCACCCCAGCCCGAAGCTGGAAAGATTACCAGCTGCATACTTCACGTTTTTTTCTCCAGGTTGACCATTAAGAATGGCATATTATACAAGTAAGTTTCTTTTTTTTTTTTTTTTTAACAGCATGTGAATCAACTTGTGACAATTTTGTAGGGTTTTTTCCTTCAATCCCATGAAACAAAAGAGAACTAGACATGATTTTGATCTGCAGAAGTAAGAAGAAAGGGGCCAAGTCCTGTAGCTTTCTGCTGCTACATTTGAGAAAATAACAATTTAGGTCTTGGGTGTGTGTGTGTGTGTGACCTTCAAAGGTGAAGTTGGCATATAGGAGGTCAGGTGACTTACCAGGCTGTGCCTCCTGGGCTCAGGTCACCAGTGGCCCTTGTGATGGGCCCAGAGGTTCCATTCTTTCAGGTCTCCGATATTTCCAGGTTCTGATTCAACCGAAGAAACTCTAAGGGGAAGAACCAAGAGAACACGCACAGAGATTCTACCTCCTGTGAGAAGCAGCAGTCCAGATATGAAGACAGTGATCAATAATGAAATAGGATTAGAACATGCAGAGGCCACAGGGCTCTTGGAGGCCCTCTTCTTGGGGGAGGCCCATGAGGAAGCTTCTTATTTCTACACTCAGGCATTTTTGTTGCATGTGACCCACGCCTCTGCTTTGTGTGGGCTTTCCCTGCAAAAGGAGGAGCCATAATGGAAGGCCCAGGGTTGGGAAATGTTGGATAGGAACAGAATAAGTCAGATCCTGTAGGAAGACTCCCAGGACCACAGGACTATGTGTGCTCCCAGGGTCTGTGACCTGGGACTGTGTGATCTCAGGGTCGGGTGACAGTGGACACAGGGGCCGGGTCGATGAGGCTGGCCTCCACTTGGAACCTTTGAAGGTCTGTTCCCCTAATGTGTGCTGTGACCCAATTAGCCTAACAATAATGAATCATTGCTAAGAAACAGAGTTTATAGATAAATGACATGTAAATTGATGTTGATACATATATAATAAAAAGAGACAAGATCTGAAATGACTTGAAGACAGATTTATCTCTGGGGATAAGCTTTGGGTAATTTTAATTTTCTTCTTTTTGCTTGCCTGGATCTTAGACCTTTTCTGCAGAAATCATGTGTTACTTATACAGTAAAAGGAAAAAAAAACCTGTAACACAGGTTTGTTTTTTTTTTAAGATTTTATTTATTTATTTGACAGACAGAGATCACAAGTAGGCAGAGAGGCAGGCAGAGAGAGAGGAGGAAGCATGGTTTTTGTTTGTTTTTTAAGAAGAGTATTGGAGGGACGCCTGGGTGGCTCAGTTGGTTAAGTGGCTGCCTTCGGCTCAGGTCATGATCCTAGCGTCCTGGGAGCGAGTCCCACATCGGGCTCCTTGCTCAGCAGTGAGCCTGCTTCTCCCTCTGCCTCTGCCTGCCACTCTGTCTGCCTGTGCTCTCTCTCTCTCTCTCTCTAACAAATAAGTAAACTATAAAAAAAAAAGAAAAAAAAAAATCTTAAAAAAAAAAAAAGAAAGAGGAGTATTGGAGGCACCTGGGTGGCTCGATTGGCTAAGTGTCTGACTCTTGGTTTCAGCTCAGGCCATGATCTCAGGGTCGTGAAATCGAGCCCCACATCGGCTCCACACTCAGTGCACACAGTCTGCTTGAGATTTTGTCTCTCTCTTCCCCCCTCATCCTACTCACGTGCTCTATCTCTCTCTTAAATAAACAAATCTTTAAAAAAGAGAGAAAGGGAGGGGCGCCTGGGTGGCTCAGTAGGTTAAAGCCTCTGCCTTTGGCTCAGGTCATGATCTCAGGGTCCTGGGATCGAGCCCCGAGTCTGGCTCTCTGCTCAGCAGGAAGCCGGTTTCCCTTCCTCTCTCTCTCTCTCTGCCTGCCTCTCTGTCTACTTGTGATCTCTCTCTGTCAAATAAATTTTAAAAAAAATTTTAAAAAGAGAGAGAGAAAGGGAGAAGAAAAGAGAGAATTGGGGGAAGACTGAGAAGGGAAACACAGTAAGTTTCTTGAAATAATCCAGGTGAGGAGGGATAGGGGCTCAGAGGAGGACAGGAGAGGAGAGTATTTTCAAGTGGAATCCGGAGTGTCCAGAGACGGGGTGGGGGGTGGGGGGGAGGCATAGTAAAGACTCAATGACCTCATGTCAGTCGAGGAGCAGAGATGAGTGTTGGAGGAAGGCACGAAGGAACTGGGGACATGGGAGACATAGCACCTCTCCAGGGCACACCTAGGGCTCTCTGGTGGCATCCAAGGGCATTTCCCCACTGAAAGGCAGCATGGTGAGCAAGCAAATAGGTGAACCTGGGATCCGGACCACCTGGCTTTTGGTCTTCACACCATCCCTTATTAATGCATGACCTTAAAACAAGTTACAAAACCTCTCTTGTGCCTTCGTTTCCCTATTTGTAACTGGGGCTAATAATAATATCTGCCTCATAAGGTTGCTACAGGGATTAAATAAGTTAATACTTATAAGGTGGTAAGCACAGTGTGTGGCATCTGTCAATTCTACATAATAATCGATAATAGAAATAGAGTTTGGAGTTTGAGCTGCTAAGGGCCTAGAACGTGTGTTTCGTCGGCCTCTCCCCAAGCACCTCACGCAGTGCTAGGCAGGCGTGATATGACATGACATGACATGACAGCCAGGTTTTTAAATAATTTTTTGACTGTGCCATGAGTTACATAGACTTCAGATGGCTTTGTTTCCTGTGCCTGGGGGAAGGGGCAAGGGTGGGGGGAGACCAACTCATTTCAGGTTCCAAATAACCAAGTTTACAAAGAAACGTCAGTAACACCCCTATTTCATCAGACTACCCGTTTTTTTCAGAAATTCCAGGAGCTGCAGTGCCTTGTACCTGCATATGATGGATGATGTGGGAAAGCATCAATTAAACAAATAGGGCTTTAAAACATTGTTGATAAGTATCACTGGCACTTATCAACTGAACACACTGGCAGTGTGTTCCTATGGGGAGAAGCTCAGAAAATGTACAAAGCAACTTCATTTTGGATCTCGATCCAAGATCAGTGAAATTTGAGGCATGGGACTACCTTTTGGAAGGCATTCTTCCAAAAGACCCTTTGGGCTGTGAAGGCCCTGGCCAGAGTGTGAGGGCAGCCCTCTGAAGGGGGAAACGGGGGAAGATGCAGGCATAGTATTTTTAGAAGGCATTGTTCTCTGAATTCTAGAAACAGCCAACCTTGATGAAAATGTGTTTTCAGACACACTCTTCCACTCTTTGTGCTCTTTTAAGATCGGTATCTAGAAATAGAAAACAAAGTGTGTTTGCTTTGATAATTAAATTTCTTCTTGTTGTACCCAGAGGTGGGCAGGGACCATCTATTTTGGGTTACTAGAGTTGATAAAACATCATCTCTAAGGCACAGCAGGCTATGGACATCATGGGAGGGAAATGATGTCAATGTGAGAGTTTTCTGGCTGAGGTCAGGGTACATGAATAAGAAAAGCAGCTCGCATTTTTTATGGTGTGACTTAACATGCATATTCTCCTTTCATCCTTTCAACAACCCTGAGAAGTTGCTACTGTCTCGGTCCCCATTTTACAAACGAAAAAAAATGAGACCAAAAGAGGTAAGGACACTTGATCAAGGTTGTCACTCCCTACTGTTAGGATGAACCTAGACATTAACACCAAGCCACATTGTATGTATGGACGGATGAATGGATGGATAGAAAAAACCTCCTGAAGTGTGTGCTATTTTTACTTTAAACAAACAGAATTCTAGCTTCTCATGCAAACTTGTTAAGATGAATTATGTAAGTTCCTAGTGGGAAAAAAAAAATAACATTCTGATCCTGTAGGTAGAGGATACTTTAGTGCTATTTTGTAAGCCCCCATGAACATGCAGAAGGAAATCGCGTCACAAAAGGCTGGCTCTCGCATCTGCAGGAGGTGAATGAGGCTTGATTCATTGCAATTAAGATAAAAATACAGTTCTTTTAGTGGTTTTTCTAAATAAAGATCTGGATACCTGCTGATAATAATTAGTATGCACTTCAGCCTTTTAAAAAAGTCACATGCACATCAAGCGTATTAAGATGTCTTAGTGGGAGAGGTGAATGGAGACTGTGTATGTAGGAGTGTGTTCTCTGCCCTCCTGCAAATAGCTTTTATTACCTGATAACAATAATACACTACCTTTTGTTGAGCTCCTACATTTTTTCAGAAATCATACCAGGTCCTTTACATATATTTCATTATCACTTAAGTCTCAAAAAAAAAAAAAAAAGCCCTCTAAGAGAAGGGGGTGTATCACAGCCATTGTACACTTGGGAAAACTCAGGCTCTGAAGAGTTAAGTGAATTGCCCAAAGTCACAGAGTTAGCAAATGACATGGCTCTGAATTAACTCCCCAGCTATTTTATTTCTGTTTACTGCAGAAATTCTCAAGCCCCCGATCCTAGTTACCAAGCTCCCGCAGTCATCTATAGCTTACTGTTTGTCTTTTACCACCATCCATACACCCTTCATTTATTTAGTTTCACATCTTAAGGCAAATCCCAAACATCAAATCATTTAATCCCTAAATAAAACCCAAAGGTAGTTTCAGTGTCACAACATTAGCAGGTTTTGCTTTAAAACTAACTTCCTGCTCTGCTCTTGGCTTGCAGAATGAACCTTTCTCCAGTTCATGGTACTTAGTGTGGTCCTGATGTCACTGTCTCTCTCTGATCACTTCCTGAGCCTCATAAACTCCAAGGGGGCAGCGGCTGAGCCATTCTTCCCGACTCCCTCCCTACCCCCACGCTCTGCACTCAGTCGGTGGGGCCAGTGCTATGAAAGACTTCTCAACCTTTTAAAAAGGGGGAGTTCACAATTTTCAAGCAATCCTAGGGAAACAGAGAATCTTTGAAGGAAGAGGTGACAAAAGGCTCCTCCTAAAGCCCAAGTTCATGGCTTCCACCTTGAAAGTGTCTCACATGGAAGCACAGTGGACCAATAACCACTCGAAGGTACAAAATGAGGCTGAATTCTGTTTGAGTTTGCAAGTTTGATTCTTAGATGCCTTAATTTAAGTAGGGTTGAATTGCAGAAGAAGCTGCTTTCCTGGAGTAAATTCTGGGGAGTTGGGAAGACCAGTTTCCCCCCAAATTGAAATTCTTCTGGTGAATCTTTGTGTCTCTGGTTTATGACTTGGTGGGCACAGCGGAAGCTTGGGATGTGGAATCAGAAAACCTGTATTCTGCTCTCTGATTCTGCCTTTAATTCACTGTGTGACCTTAGACAAGTCACTTAAGCTCTCTGAGTCTCTGTTTCTTAACCCATCCATTGAATAAATACAAATGAATGCCCATGATGGGCCAGGTACTGAGTATCAAATAAGATGGTGTGTTTGAAAATGAGCCTTAAATAAATGATTTGTAAATAATCATTAGTGCCTTCCTTGTTGTGGTGCAAGTGCCTTTGGAAGGGAGTGCTTTGAATAGTAATCAGTCCTTATGAATGATTCTTAGCTTCTTAGAGCTTTGACAGGGAGGGGAAGGAGACAGGATGCAAGGCCCTGGGCTCGCTAAAGATATATTCCATCAAAGACTGGATGGGGGAGGACTGACTGTGTGGGGAAAAGGTTGTGAAGTTAGAGCACAAGCAAGCTCTGCTAGAAAAACTGTGCCATATAGTTTCCGGTGTACAGAAGAGCATTCAAAGCCACAAAAACAAAAAATCAAACAGCATACACAGACGTCGAGCCCATTCACAGCAATTCCTTTACATGTCCCTTCTGAATAAACAACAGCTGGGCCTAGACCTTCTCTAGTCATTTTTTTACCCTCTCTTGTTAACTCTGGTTAACTGGTTGTTTTTTGTTTGTTTTAAGATTTTACTTATTTATTTGACAGAGAGAGACACAGCCAGAGAGGGAACCCAAGCCGGGGGAGTGGGAGAGGAAGAAGCAGGCTTTCTGCCGAGCCGGGAGCCCAATGCAGGGCTCAAATCCAGGACCCTGGGATCATGACCTGAACCAAAGGCAGATGCTTAACAACTGAGCCACCCAGGCGCCCTGACTCTGGTTATCTGCTGCTGAACTGGCTCCCTGCTTTCAGTCTCAATACCCCTCCCTCCCTAAGGCGTGAGACCATTACCTGGTCTCTTCATTCAACTCTGATTTCCTTCAGCTCCATTTTCTGCTCTCTTTGTTTCTGCACAGTTGTTGGTGTCCTTGTGCTCCCTTGAGGTATGAAGTAGAGTAAAACATATCAAGTGAAAGTGTAAATAGAAGTCCCTTGGACTGGAGTGAAGAAGGAATTAAGGACCCAGGCGGGAATTTTAGACTGCTAAACAGGTGGCGTGTTACATTGTTAGCTGCTAAACGATACTATACAGTGGGCAGATTACTGGCCTGGGAAAGCCTGGGGTCCTTGTCATCAGTGCAGTGTGCAGAACCAAGGTCATGAATGTGACACGGCAATCCTCAGAACAGTGGAGCATGATGCTGCATTTTTATCTCAGCATCATAGTGGCAGCCTAGGGACAGCGGCTGCATGGCAAGCCCTGTGCTGGGCACTGGGGGAGTGAAAATGAATGAGATCCAGTCTTCGCCATTGAGAAATCACAAATCCAGTGTGGTGTGATATGCTATCTACCACATGCCTCTATTCATTTCTTTACTCACTCAACACACCTGGCCTTGCAGCCTTGCTAAGGAGTTTGGTTTCAATTCTCCAGGCAGGGATGGTTTTGGAAGAAGGATATAATCTGATGAGGATGGTGTTTTCAGAAGGTCAACGGTGGAGAGAGTAGGTCTGTGAAGTTGGGGCCTAGCAGCTGCTAAATCAACAAGGAAGTCAGGGAATATCCCAGGGGGATCATCTACTCCTGGAGTTTTATACATTAAAATGTATGTTATTCTCTCTTTCATGGTGAAAAAAAAGGGAAAAATTGATGAACAAAAACCCCCACAAAATATAGCTCCAGTTTTGGAATGAGGCTCATTTCAATTTAGGTATCATCAAATAGATCCAATACTGCTGCAGATTTTTACTCTATCTTTACTGGTGAGACCAGGCTTTATGTGATTTCTCCTCTTGGCTCAGGTGGAAGCAAATGTGATGTATTAGATATATATAACAATAGTACCACAAATTGAGCCCCTTATAACAACATACATTTGTCATCTCACAGTTTTTGTGGCTCAAGAGTGTGGTAATGGCTTAGCTGGGTCCTCTAATTCTGGGTCTCATAAGGCTGGAATCAAGGTGTCGGCCAGGGCTGTGGTCTCATCCGAGGTGTGACTGGGGAAGATCTGCTTCTAAACTCATATGGTTTGAGTTGGTTGAGCATCTGCCTTCAGCTCAGGTCATGAGCCCAGGGTCCTGGGTTTGAGTCCCATATGGGGCTTCTTGCTCAGCAGGAAACATGCTTCTCCCTCTGCCTGCCCCTCCCCCTGCTTGTGCTCACACACACACACACACACTCTCTCTCTCTGTCTGACAAATAAATAAATAAAATCTTAAAAAACAAAACAAAACAACCCTCACATGGTTGTTGGCAGCATTCAGTTCCTTGTGGTTATAGAACTGAAGGCTTCACAAGGGCATAAACACAAGAAGGCAGGAGTCACAGAGGCCACCCTAAGAGGCTGTCTGCCATATGCGATATTCAGTGATTTAGTAGAGGTGAAGGAGCAGATGAGGCAAAGAGACCAGAGCCTGTAGAGCTCCCGGAAAACATTGCTCTTGCCAGAAAACCATCCTCTGTTTTCCTCTTACTCCATGTAATATTGGGAAATTGATCCAGGGCCTTGAATTCTTCAGGCTGATCATCTTAGCCCTGCTACAAGATTGAGGCAAAACCTGTTTCATTATCTATTGGCTGGAATCCTGGTGGCAGCATCCATTTGTATTGGTTTTATTTTCCTATCTTTTTTGTTCTGTTTTATTTCATTAAGTATTATCCTCTTTGCCTGGAAGACTATTCCCTTCAGTTGTTTTTAATTTTAATTTGTTTAATTTGAATAATAGTCATTTGAAGGCAATTAACAAGGGCAAGCAAGCTTCCCAACAATATACTTAGAAGGTTTCAGGTAGGAATTTCAAGCATTCTGTTTATTAACTTAATGGTATATCATATAAGAAGGAGCTCAATGGCTCTTAGAAAATCCTGGCTCTGTAATGGATCTACCTTGAGCATATCTCTATCTCACTTTCCCTGCCTATACATCCACAGGGTGCAGAATCCATACTAACAAGATGTTCCAAGGGGAACTAATAACTTTTTTTTTTTAAGATTTTATTTATTGGACAGACAGATCACAAGTAGGCAGAGAGAGACGAGGAAGCAGGCTCCCTGCTGAGCAGAGAGCCCGATGTGGGGCTTGATCCCAGGACCCTGGGATCATGACCTGAGCCGAAGGCAGAGGCTTTAACCCACTGAGCCACCCAGGCACCCCTAATAACTTTTTTTTATTATGTTTAGTTAGCCATTGTATAGTACATCACTAATTTTTGATGTAGTGTTCCATAAGTCATTAGGGGAGCTAATAACTTTTTAACGTAAACTGGAAATCTTACACAGTAGAAATTGATTTGCATTCTGCACTGTTGAGCAGAACTGTGCCACGGAGCTTGAAATAATTGTCACTAAGGTTTACCATGTGTCGGTTTCTCTGCTCACTGTTTTCATTTCCTTTTCTTACACAGTCTTGACAGTACCTTGAAAGGTAAATATTAATATCTTCATGTTGTAGATGATGAGTCTGCGATTCAGGAACATTGTTTAACAGGTCTAAGGCCACATGGCTCTGAATTGGGATTCTGCCTGACTCTATAGCCTGTCAACATGTCATTGCACCAAGATTTATGAAACTAAGGTTGATTCCAAACTCAGATCATGACCCATTTCTTATTTTTACTGAAATCAGTGACAGTCTTCTAGAAGCCAGGAAGGACAGAACTTAAAGGGGAGTTGCTTCTTATGTGTCATTGCTCTCTAAGAGAAAGTGCTATTGAAAAGCCAAAGGTTGATTGCATGATATTTTCACCTTAAAAAAAAAATATATATATATATATATATATATCTCCATACTACAGAATATAATAAAGCAAATTAAAAAAATAAAAAAGGAAAAGAAAGAGAAAAAGAGAGGTAAGCCTAAGATGAAAAGATTGTCAAGATACAGTGTTGGATTTTAAGAAGCAAATTGCAAAAATAATAAAGAATAAGAATAAAAAGCAAGTTGCAGAAGTTTGAGTATGATGCCATTTGTGCACTAAACTAAGTCATATAAAAAACAGTTATTTAGGGAAAAAAGTGTTTCAGGGGTGGGGGGGAGACATATTTGTAAATCCCAGAGGCAGGTTCTGCCTACCCAAGGCTGCTGTAATGCAGAGACCCTAGGTGAAGCCACCATCACCAAGTCTGACCAGGAGGCAGATCCTTCCACTGAGGGCTTGGGGCATAAGAAGGCAGGAGAATATATTAAACTCAAGAGTCATTGGACAGGAGAACAGTGAGAGTCACTTCAAAGTGAAAACGACAACACATCTCAAGAAACTCAAAAAATTACTGTCGAAGACAGTGAATTCTCCCAGGTTTCACTCTCTCTCTCTTTAAGATTTTATTTACTTATTTGACAGAACGATAGGGCCAGAGAGCACAAGGGAAGGGAGCGGCAGAAGCATGCTCTCCACTGAGAAGGGAATCTGATGTGGGGCTCCATCCCAGGCCCCTGGGATCATGACCTGAGCTAAAGGCAGACGCTTAACCATCTGAGCCACCCAGGCGCCCACCAGGTTTCTCTCTGAAGGTCAGAGAATTGCTGATCATCATACTCTGAAAGATCTAGGAATGGAGGAAGAAGACATGGTTGAAGTTTATCAGGAACAAACAGGGGGTCGGTCATTCACCCATTTAGATATTATTTCTATTTTTTTTTCTTTACCCTCAATCCTTTTTTATTTTTAAAAAATAGTTCTTGGGGCACCTTGGTGGCACAGCCAGTTAAGCATCCAGCTCCTGGTTTCAGCCCAGGTCCCATCTCAGGGTTGTGAGACTGAGCCCCATGTCAGATGTAGAGCCTGCTTGGGATTCTCTCTCTCTCTCCATCTCCCCCTGCACCCCCAATCTCTCTCTCAAATAAATAAATAAATCTTAAAAATAAATAAACAAATATAGTTCTTTTGTAATGTGGTGTTCAAAATGGAATTGGAAACTGGCACCCCATCTCTTTAAAACAAATGGTAATTTGAATTCTAGAGCCCATTATCCATTATCATTTGTTTTCACTGTGCTGATTTTTAGTGGTGAAACCTCAGCCCCCTGGGGGAAACCTGGGTGACTCAATGGATTGAGCATCTGACTCGATTTCAGCACGGGTCATGATCTCAGCGTTGTGAGATCAAGCCCCACATCGGGTGTAGAGCCTGCTTGGGATTCTCTCTCTCTTCCTTTTCCTCTGTCACTCCCCCCTCCCTGCTCTCTCTCACCTGTTCCAGGATTTTGCTTGTGATAAATAAGATCTACCAATGGGAGTGATCACTTTACTCCTGGACTATGACTTTCAGTGGCCGTTGGAAGTTTTTCAGAGAACTGAACTGTGAGGGAAAAAAAAGGCCTTTTCTTAACTTGAAGCTGCTTTTAAAATTTGAAGGTCTGGACCGAAAGAGGAGAGCTATCAGGCTGGAGTTGAGATGACATAGAGCATGAGAGTAATGATTAACTCCAAAGATGGTTTCACTGAAGAGAAAGTGTTTTAAGATAAAAGAAAGGTCTTGTCAGAAGAGCCCAGAAAAGTTGTAATTTTCATTAACAGTTAACAAAATTATTCATGCAGAAGTGTATTTAACAGAACACTGCTCTTTTTTATTTTATTTGTAATTTTTGGCTTGGGATACAGGTTGTAAATGGACACTGGCTGTACCAGTTTCGTTAAAATAAACAAAATATATGTAAAAGCCATAAAAAAGCAATTATTTATTTCTCAAAGATATACAAATGTATTGAAAGCAACCTGAAAGGATTACACTGTAACTTCACTAAAATGATTCCCTCTGAGGATGGGGTCTGGTATCGGCTCCAGCAGCCATCTGGGACAGCTTTAGTTCAACCTTTAATCTTTAACAGTTTACATTTTTACAAGGAGAAACTATTCATGTGCTACACGTGCAATTAGAAGTTACTTAAAATATATATATTTTAAATATACATACTTCTTTTTTTTTTTTTTAAGATTTTATTTATTTATTTGTCAGAGAGACAGGCACAGCGAGAGAGGGAACACAAGCGGGGGGAGTGAGAGAGGGAGAAGCAGGCTTCCCGCAGAGCAAGCAGCCCGATGTGGGGCTCGATCCCAGGACGCTGGGACCATGACCTGAGCTGAAGGCAGACGCTTAACGACTGAGCCACCCAGGTGCCCCTAAATATACATACTTCTTAAAGAGCCACAGCAAAAGTTATAAATTCCCTTCAACGACAGAGAAAAAGGATAAACTAAAAATACTATGTAACCAAGAAGACTTACCCCCCACCCCACCCCCGAGGTTTCTCAGTCCTCTGGAGTTTTGATGTCTGGCCTTTATCTGGACAGGGTGCTTGCTCAAGAGTCAGCTGTGGCCACTGTAGGGCAGGTTCTGTGATGAGCCATGTTGGGAAGAGAGGGATGAGGGGGCAGGTCTGTTCCCTTCTAGATATCTCTGCTCTCAATCACTTCACCTTATGTTGCGGAACCTCTCAGGATCAGATGAATATGTGTGTTGGGGGTGAGGGATGAGGTAAATAAGGGGGTTAGTTGATGGAGAAGAGAGGGGTTTAAAAAAAAGAAACTCTTCTTTGCAAGTAAAAGCATTGGATTCTGGGCATCTGTGAGGAATCACTTAATGTCCAGGCTGATTAAGTCAGCTGGGTGCCAGGCTAATGAGACTGGTATGGATTCCATCCTTTGGTGGGTCAGATCACTTAATTCCTTAGAAGACATGGCGAGATTTCTTGACTATATAGCTCTTGTAAAGCATGTAACTAATGCTAAATTAACTAGGTCCTAAGCAATAAGATCCAAGTTTGATCTGCTAGTTGAATCATTTTTTTCTAATCCACATTAAAAATAAACATTTATGTAACTACTAAACCAAAAATGTATGTATCCATGTGCATCTTAAAATCTCTCATGCCTGGATGACTCAGTCGATTGAGTGTCTGACTCAATCCCAGCTCAGGTCTTGATCTCGGGGTTGTGAGTTCAAGCCTTACATGGGCTCCACTAAAATAAATAAAGAAAAATCTCACATTCTAATCATGGTACATGGGCTGTGTTTAGGGAAACATTGTCAGAAGTGGGATGGATGAGCTTTGGGGAGGATCTGCGTTCAAATATTGCCTTCACAACTAATTTAATAATCTGAGGACCTAACCTTCTTAGTCTTGAATTTCCTCACCTCCAAGTAGGCTTATTAGTGGTTCCTACCTTGTTGGGCAATTGTTAGGATTATCTGAGCTAACATCTATAAAGCATAATGTGGAGTGCTTACAAATTATTTAGCCAAAAAAAATCTTTGCAAATAGTAAATAAATGCCAAGATCTTGATTAAATATAATATCTGTAATACATGTTATCATTCTTTGGTGATGGTTCAGTGATCAATTTCTTGTTTTGGAAATTTGTATGTGTGTGGGGGGGGCTGTTCCCCTAAACTGTTCCCTTTTGATCCTTTTTATTTTTTTATTTATTTTTTTTCCTTTTGATCCTTTTTAAATTAACATTTTGGCTATAATGCATGGTGTTACCTATTGCAAATCAATCTGATGGCTGAAAAAGGCAAAACAGAATCAAAGCAATGACATAGCTATTCTGAAATGCACAGAATCATACCCAAGAATTTTTCTAATTAAATGGTCTTTGTGGGGGTGAAGTCTCTAGTATGAAACTATGTAACTAAAGCCTTAGAAACATCTCATCAGATTGTGGGTGCTTGTGTTTAAATTTTGTATCACATACATCTGCTCTGGCTCTAGCACTTGGCTAGTTAACTTTGTACTTAGAAAAGTGAAGTTTCCTCAGCTACTTGGCTTTTAAGTGACTGCCTTGATGGAGAATGTGGGAGAGTGGGAGCCTGGCAGAGCTGATGGCAGCTAATTGGGTAAGTTGTGCCTCATTGGAGGCCAGCGAAGATCGAAGATCACACATAATAGAACAAAAGAGTGTGCTGTGGCTGAAAAGGTGACTTGGCTTGGGAAGACCACCCATTAGGATACTCCCAAGTTCTCCTTGTTGCTGCCTTAGAGCCTCTGCCTGATTAGCTAGTGGGGTGGCTGAGCTTTCTTTACCATTGCTACCACAGGCAAAAACTCAAGCCAGATCCGTTTTTCTCAGTCTTGCTATTGAGACACCGGGTGACATATCCTGGGATCTTAATTTGCCATTTTGTTTTACCCTAAACTTGATTAGTTCAGATGAGGAACGGGAGGTACTCATGCATTCGAGGTGAAGAAAAGGGTTTTCAGCAGGTTTGCAGCCTGGAGTGCTAATTTAAGCATTCTTCAGATCACATAGATACATCCTGGGGCTGAAGGGTTTCTTTAGCATTGTGCAACTTTGTGTATGTTAGTAACAGGAACATTTCCGTTTCCATCTCACTGTTTTTGAAAATCTCTTCTATCTCAGTAAATCTTCCTACCTGTGAAATTTGATAAAACAACATCCTAAAAATCCTTAACTTCAAAAGGAAGACATGTTAGTTTTTATCTGATGAAATGAGTGAAAGAATAATTTTTAAAATTTTTGAATAGATCATATTAATTTTATAATTTATCAGCAAGTGAATTTCCAATGTACTCCTGGCTGCAGTTTCAGCCTTTTTTTTTTTTTTTTTTTAGAGATTTTATTTATTTGACAGAGATCACAAGTAGGCAGAGAGAGAGGAGGAAGCAGGCTCCCCGCTGAGCAGAGAGCCTGATGCAGGGCTCAATCCCAGGACCCTGGGATCATGACCTGAGCCGAAGGCAGAGGCTTTAACCCACTGAGCCACCCAGGCGCCCCTAAAGATGCATTTAAAAGGAGACATTTGATGGGAGCATACTTGGAACCTCAACCGTCTAGTCTGTAAAATGTGCAAACTAGATGACATCTCTGCTCCTTTTCAGATTTCAAACTATGAGCCTTGTGGGAACACAGACTGCGTCTTGTCCTAGAACATTTGTTTTGCATGATCACGGAGCAGTAAATAAACTGTCAGACATGGTAAATATTTACAACCCCCTGAAGCAGAATGTTTTTTCCTGTTGCCGACCATTGTTGGCTGGCTCTAAGCACAGCATGGGTTTTTCATTAGAGTGTAGTGCAGAAAGTCTCCATCTCTCCTTTGCAGAATGTCTGGGATGGTCTTCAAAAGTTACCCCTTTGCTGCAAAGTGCTAAAAATATCTACCTACCAGCAAGGTGGGCTGCTGGAGCTGCACCTCATTTCCCATTTCCTCTTAGCAACTTGAAGGAAAATGTAGAGGATGACACACTGCCAAGATGAGATAATGCCTGGGTTGTGGTGGTTGAGGTCATCCCCACCGGGCTTCCTGTCAGATGAAGCTCTTCCGGTCCTGAGAGCCCTGGGAACCATTTGCAAACCTGGGGACCAGGCTCACTTTCTCAATGCTCTGTTATAGGAAATCACTCCTTTTCCCAGGGTGGTGAATGGTTAAATGTTCTATTTTGCTGTGAGCTATCAGATGCTAAAGGAAGGTAGCCATCTAGAGTGAAAGGGTCTTGGCAGTGTTGCATTGGTGCATGCAGATCCGATTAGTAAAACCTTAGTTACCAGACCCCTTGAGATTTGGGGAGAGGGTGCAGGGTGTAGAAAATACATTTAAATAACCAACCCCTTATGCTTTGTGTTGTTGCTCTATATTTTAAGTAAACTTTCTTTCTGGAATAATTTTAGATTGACAGAAAAGTTGCAAATCTGGTAGAGCTCCTGTATACCCTTCATTCACCTTCTGCTAATATTAGTATTTTACATAACCACATTTGTCAAAATCAAGAAAGTCATATTGATACAGTACTCCTAAAGAAACTATGATTTATTTTAATTTTACCACACATTCTCCTTTAAAAACCCAAATAAAAAAAAAAACAACACCAAGTCTCTCTCTCTCTCACACACACACACACCTATACATGCACCAATACATAAATGGATATAAAATCCTACTTTTTAAAAAAGATTTTATTTATTTATTTGACAGACAGAGATCACAAGTAGGTAGAGAAGCAGGCAGAGAGAGGGGGAAGCAGGCTCCCTGCTGAACAGGGAGCCTAATGCAGGGCTTGATCTCAGGATCCCAAGATCATGACTTGAGCCGAAGGCAGAGGCTTAACCCACTGAGCCACCCAGGCGCCCCCAAATCCTACTTTTAAAATGTATATATGCAATAGCACACATTTATCTCATTATATAATAGATACTATGTTCTCCTGTCTGTTGAGACAGATTTTACAAACTATCATTTGCCACTGTGGAATGAGCATTGGTCACCATGTTTTGCTATATTGCCTTGGCCTCTTGATGTTTTAGGGCTGGTTGGCCCCAGGAATCAGTGCTTTTTTGAGTCCTCAGGTCAGCTTGCCTTGGTTTTTCTAGACCTTCTCACATTACCAGGCTGCCAGCTGTTACTCTTCTCTGCCATCAGTCTTTTTTTTTTTTTTTTTTTTTTTT
>ML104693.1:37030-67147 GCA_003697995.1 Taxidea taxus jeffersonii | reverse complement strand
TTTTTTTTTTTTTTTTTTTTTTTTGGTTTGTGGCAGACGTTCTCACATCTACACTTCAGCTACTAACCTAGGCAGATTTTATAACCATGCAGTAGGGTTTCTCAGAATTATGGAAGAAAGACTACCTGTAAATGAGGTTTATATCAGTATATGGATTTTCTGACATTTTTTAAAGCCTTTTTATTATTTTCTTTTCCAGTTTTTTACCAGGTTTTGATAAATAACAATACAAAGATTAGTGATAATTTCAGTACCAGAATCCAGCTTTTAATATTTAAAAATTTGGGAAAGAATATCTGTCTTATGCAAAGATTTTTATCAGAAAAAACTCACCCTGGTATTATGTTCTTCCAGTGTATTTAAATTTTCATTTTAACTGTGTAAACATGAACCTATGTGAAATTTTACATTATTTTTCCCCATGGCAGTTTTTATAGGCTTTATAATAATATTTGTATGTTATAGAAAAATTGGAAAATGTAGATAAGTTTATTTTCTATGTCATTATTTTGAAAGACCAGATAATATTCCATTGTATGGCTATATTTAGCACATATAGAATGATATTTAAGTTGTTTCCCTTTTTTTAAAATATAAATAATCCTGTGATAGTCTTTGTAGCTACAGTTTTGCACACATTCAGAAGGATTTCTTCCCAGGAGAGAAATTCTTTTTTTTTTTTTTTTTTTTTTAGATTTTATTTATTTATTAGTTAGAGAGAGAGAGAGAGCACAGGTAGATAGAGAGGCAGGCAGAGGCAGAGGGAGAAGTAGGCTCCCTGCCGAGCAAGGAGCCCGATGTGGGACTCGATCCCAGGACGCTGGGATCATGACCTGAGCCGAAGGCAGCTGCTTAACCAACTGAGCCACCCAGGCGTCCCCCAGGAGAGAAATTCTTAAGCAAGAATATACACTTCAGTGCATCTTGATGTCAATTCCCACATTTAAAGACTGTTAGAAATATGAGCTTTTCCACCTGCTGAAGGAAGCTATAGCCTGAGGTCCTAGAGTTGAGTTGTCTGAGTGGTTGTTGGCACAGTAGCAAAGGGAACAGCCCTGCCTGGACCCTTCTGGTAGTGTGTAAATTCAGACAAATAGAACTAAGCTTTTTCAGGTGACTTACTGACTCCTGGGAAGAAACTGTTTGTCAAGACCTACTGTAGTTTGTTGTGACCTCATCTGCTGGGGGTGGCGGCCTTGGAACCCAGGGTTTACAAGGGGCAGGCTCCCACAGGCTCTGGCCAAGCCCCTCTCCCCGCACCCTGCAGAATTTCCTTGCCCTGCAGCTTCAAGCAGCTTCATGACATAGCCTCTTTAATGAATAGTCATCCCCTTCGATTCCCATTGGTAATTATAGGACCCATCCTCATGTTTTCTGCCGGGTGGACCGTTAAGCAAAACTTCTTGGCAAGTTTTCAGCCAGTTAAAAGTGGAAGACTAATTCCATTGAGCCGTCAATTCCAGTTAGCTCAGCTGGCAGGATTGTGGCACTAATGCTGGACCAGGACGCAAGGATTTGATCCCCCAGGACCCCAGCATGCTACACTCATCTCTCAATATGGTTGCAGGGTAGGAAAATGGACTCTGCTTGCCTCCTCTATTTCCTTTTAAATGAAGTTTCTTTTTTTTTTTTTTAAAGATTTTATTTATTTATTTGACAGAGAGAGATCACAAGCAGGTAGAGAGGCAGGCAGAGAGAGAAGGGGAAGCAGGCTCCCCGCCGAGCAGAGAGCCCGATGTGGGGCTCGATCCCACATCGACCCTGGGATCATGACCCGAGCCGAAGGCAGAGGCTTCAACCCACTGAGCCACCCAGGCGCCCCTTAAATGAAGTTTCTTTTTTTTTTTTTTCTTTTTAAAATTTTTTAAGATTTTATTTATTTATTAGTTAGAGAGAGAGAGCACAGGCAGACAGAGAGGCAGGCAGAGGCAGAGGGAGGAGCAGGCTCCCTGCCGAGCAAGGAGCCTGATGTGGGACTCGATCCCAGGAAGCCGGGATCATGACCTGAGCTGAAGGCAGCCGCTTAACCAACTGAGCCACCCAGGCGTCCCTTAATGAAGTTTCTTAATTGGACTCTTCTCTGGGCTTTAGGCATCACTACTCTTTTTTTTATTTGTATTTTAAATTTTTCTATTTTTTAATTTTTAAATATTTATTTATTTTACGGACATACCATTGACACACCATATCACGTTGGTTTCAGGTGTACAAAATAGTGATTCAACAAGTATTTACTTTCTGCTATGCCCACCCGACGTGTAGCTACCATCTGTCACCATACTACACTATTACAATGGCACTGACTATATTCCCCTGTGCTGTACCTTTATCCCTGTGACTTGTTCATTCTGTCACTGGAAGGCTTTATCTCTCAGTCCCCTTCACCAGGTCATCGCTGTTCTTTTTTTTTTTTTAAGATTTTATTTATTTATTATTTGACAGAGATCACAAGTAGGCAGAGAGGCAGGCAGAGAGAGAGGAAGGGAAGCAAGCTCCCTGCTGAGCAGAGAGCCCAATTCGGGGCTCTATCCCAGGACCCTGGGATCATGACCTGAGCCGAAGGCAGAGGCTTCAACCCACTGAGCCACCCAGGCGCCCCCATCGCTGTTCTTTTTAATCAACAATTAAGTGCCAGTCCTTTTCAAAAGCTCAAAATAAATTTTCTGAACCTTCTGATTCTTAACCTTGACTCTTCACTTTCTTTAAGAAGTCATTTGTTTATCAAATAAAGCGTACTTTCTGCAGACTCTGCATCTCTGAAAGCATGCGTTCATGCTATTTGGAGGATGGGCCATTGGGGAGAGAGTGAAATAAAATCTACGTAAATGTGGACTAACCATTGGCCTGTACACAATGTCTTTGTCTCATCTGGTTGTCTTTCATAAGTATCTTCAGAACCGGTGTGCATCATTCAGCATAGGACAAAACAAGAAAAAAAAATTCCAGATGAGTGAGGAAGAGGTTGAAATCCCATCTGGAATTGCAGGCGCAAGATTGTGTCAGGCCCACGTGGGGGCTCTGGATGAGTGAGAGTATGAAGCACTGAGTGAATGTGTGACAGCGTTTTTCAGAGTAATCCTGGGGTGGGATTTAGAATGTTTCAGAACTCTCTTTTAATTAAAAATGTCAGCTGTCTCCTCACCGCCCCCCAAATAGTAATGGACCGAAGTTAGTATAACATTTCTGTGCACAAAGGAAGTATGAAAGAATCCAAAAAAAAAAAAAAAAAAAAAAACCATCCTAAAGAAGGCCACTTTCTCTAAAGGGAATAGATGACCTTCCTTCCTTGAGAAGCTTTTCATCAGCTATTGATCAAAAACAAGCATCTGGTTTCCAGTCTGTTTCTTCCTAAAATTGCTAACTGTAAGCAGTCATGAGGAGTTGACTTTTAAGCATGGGGGACTGGAGGACGGGGAGAGAGGATGGAGGCAAGGAAGAATGATGGAATGGCTCACACTAATCAGATGTAAACCTGATGCCTTTTCCTGCTGAACTGTGCCAAGAGGGAATTTTTGCTGCAGAAGCGCTCCCACTAAACACCAGCAGTTTTCCTAAGGGAAGTGATTTTTCTCTCTTTGGGGAAATTGAGGGAACCCAGAGTTAAGTCGTTTCTTCTCTGTATGAGAATCTTTCTTGCACAGGAAGTCCTTGGGGAGGTGAATGATTCAGCTTCTTTACTGTCTTTTTCCCAGAGGTCAAGAGTGAACTGAGGATGACTCAGCCACAGGGCACTTTATCAGGCCCCATTTTAGCCATCCGGCCTGGGCTCTGCTGGACCTTACAGGTCATCTTCTGTCTGTGTGAAAAGTGGGGAGAGGGTTGTGTTTTTTAAGCCTTTCTGCTAAAGCTCAATAGTCCTTTCAAGGGAGCAATATGGTCTTTCCATGTGGCTTAGGCCTTTGGAAATAGAAATGGCAATTAATTAAACAACAAATGACATCTTACTCTGAATTAATGCTTTTATTTAATATTTAGCATGTCTTGGCAATTGTTTTGTTTCAATGCATGCAACAGGGGCATGCCTCTGTTTTGAGAAAGCCTAATAATAAAATCATAAACACAAAATGATTGATAACTTAGCGAATTTATATTCAAAATACTTTTAGTTAAGGATTCACTACTGTTAGTCTCTAAGGAAAAAGCACCCTAATGCACTTATTTTTCAAATTTTATTTCCTTACTATAGTAGCATTATGTGGATATTGTAGAAAACTATAAAATAAAGACAAACCTAAAGAAAGATTATTTTGTCATGATTGCACTACCCAGAGTTACTCTTCATATTTTGGCATTGAGCTCTCCTGAATGTAGAATTATGTGCACAGGCAAATAGGGGGACATGATGTGCAGATAGTGTTTATGGCTTTCTTGTTCTTACACATGAACATTTTCTTATTTATACATACCTGCCTCTTATTATTCTTTTTTTTATTTATTTATTTATTTGTCAGAGAGAGAGGGAGAGAGAGCGAAGGAGCACAGGCAGACAGAGTGGCAGGCAGAGGCAGAGGGAGAAGCAGGCTCCCTGCTGAGCAAGGAGCCCGATGTGGGACTCGATCCCAGGACGCTGGGATCATGACCTGAGCTGAAGGCAGCCACTTAACCAACTGAGCCACTCAGGCGTCCCGCCTCTTATTATTCTTAATATCTACATAATATCAGATAGTTCAGCTGGGAGCTAAATTTAATTAATCCACTATCCTTGGACATATAGCCTGCTTCCAGTTTTTCTTACTATAAAGTCAACTTTTTATAACAATGATAGCTGATTTCTACTTCATACCCAGTGCTTTGTGGAGCATTTTCCCATGTAACATCTCTCTTTTTATTTAATTCAGGTAAACTTCATATAACATAAAAGCAACTATTTTAAAGCATATGTGAGCACCTGGCTGGCTCAGTCGGTAGAGCATGTGATTCTTGATCTCGGGGTCATGAGTTCAAGCCCCATATTAGGTGTAGAGATTCCTTTAAAAATTATTAAAATACTCAAATAAAATGTGGTTTCTGTAACTCTGGAGAGCAATTTTGCAATAATAATAAGTGAGACTGGGAATCTGCATTTCTAATAAGTTCTTCAGGTGGTTTGGATGTGTAGCTAGCTCCTGGGCACACTCTAAAAATATAAACCAATTAAGTGTACAATTCTGTGGCATTTAATACACTCCCAGTGTTAGTGAAACCCTTGCTTCTATCTAGTTCCAAGACATTTTCATCACTCTAAAGAGAAACCCCATACCTGTTAAACAGTTACTCCCTCTCCCCTTCTCCCCAGCCCATAGTAACCAACCCCTGATCTACTTTCTATCTGTGGGTTTACCGATCCTAGACATTATCCTAGAAAAGGAATTATGCAACATAGGACTTTTTGTGTAACATCTATTTTAACCCTCACAGACCCTGTGAGGTAAGACCCAGGGAAGTTGAAGAGGCTTGCCAGGGATTCCAGTCCTGCAGGATGAGGACTTGAACGCTACTATCTCTGCCTGAAGCCTCCTTCTGTGCCACTGTCCCAGGCCCTCTCCCTATGGGCCATAGACTCTGTATGTAGTATAAAGTGCTCCCTCCTTTCTTCATCTCTGGACTTCAGGATTACAATTAGGTGATTGGTTCTTCTCCTCTGCTTTTCACTTTTTTTAATATTTAAACTTTATTTTTTTTTTCAGTGTTCCAAGATTCATTGTTTATGCACCACACCCAGGGCTCCATGCAATACATGCCCTCCTAAATACCCACCACCAGGCTCACCCAACCCCCCACCCTCTCCCCTCCAAAACCCTCAGTTTGTTTCTCAGAGTCCACAGTCTCTCATGGTTTGTCTCCCCCTCTGATTTCCCCCAACCCCCAACTCCCTTCTCCTCTCCATCTGTCAATGTCTTCCATGTTATTCCTTATGTTCCACAAGTAAGTGAAACCATATGATAATTGAGTCTCTCTGCTTGACTTATTTCACTCAGCATAATCTCCTCCAGTCTCGTCCATGTTGATACAAAAGTTCATCCTTTCTGATGGAGGCATAATACTCCATTGTATATATGGACTATATCTTCTTTATCCATTCATCTGTTGAAGGGCATCTTGGTTCTTTCCACAGTTTGGCAACTGTGGCCATTGCTGCTATGAACATTGGGGTACAGATGGCCCCTCTTTTCACTACATCTGTATCTTTGGAGTAAATCCCAGTAGTGCAATTGCAGGGTCATAGGGAGTCTGCTTCTGACTAGTAAAATGGGAAAGCTTAATACAGTGGTTCTCACATTTTAATGTCATTCAGCACCCCACTGAGGACTTGCAGAGTTTCTGACTCAGGTCTGGGAGGAGGCCCAAGAATCTGCTTTCCTCACAAGTTCCCAGGTGATGCTTATGCTGCTGCCCCCAGGACCACATCCTGGAAGCCACTGGTCTGACAGATACAATGCAGAAGGATCACTTCATCACACCACCTCTGCATCAAAATGTTTGCGATGGCACTTAAGAGTATTGGATATTCAGAAAAATTGAACAGCTATCCAGCCTGGCAGATGTGCAGGTGTGAATTACACGGGAGGCTAAAGAGTCTCCTGAAGTGTGATCTACACTTGCATTTGCATTTCCAAATGTCTGTTTAAAAAGAATCTGAACATCTGGTAAGAGTGTAAATGTGTATATCCTGTGATCCTGCTGTATACATATTTGAGCATCACAGAACCAGTCCTAGAAATCATTGCCTCACGGAAACGAAAGGCAATGATTTCTGTAACAGAAAAAAAAAAAAACAAAAAAAAAAAACAAGAAAAGAAAAAGAAGAAAATCAAACTATCCCTAAATAAGAGAGCAGATAAAATACAGTGTAAGGGATAGGAGACACAGTTAAGCTTTTAACTAGATCTATATAAAATAACACGCCAGATACAGAAGATCACATATATTATGATCCCATTTACATGAAATGACCGGCACAGGCAAATCCATAAAGACAGAGGCTTAGTGCTTGCAAGGGACTGGGAGGAGAGGAGATTTGGGGCTTTTTGGTGGTGGGGGAGGTTGATAGAAGTTTTCCGGAATTAGATAGTGGTGATGGTTGCACAATATTGTAAATATACTGATCACCATTGAGTTTTATATTTTTAAAGAGCTCAAATAATGAATTTTATCCCAATGAAAAAAATTGTTGTAATGATAAGTGGACAGGTAACCCATAATAGTAGTTGCAACTGGGGTGGCTAGAGGTAGGACATGGGATTGAAGTTGTATGAAAAGAAGATGTTAGATATATTAGTACTGTTTTATTTCTTTTGCATATAAAAAGAAAGTACTGGAAGCAACTTTAACAAAGCATTGAATTCTTAATTCTGGATGATGAGAATGTCAGCATTTATTATATATTGCCCATAGCATTTGCTATGATTTTTAAAAATTTCTAAAAAATATATCATATCTATATAAATTGCTTATAAATATATAAATATACCAGATGCAAAATACCCAGAGCATGCAAGCTCAGCATGAGAAGAGCTGCCTTCTTGTCCATCTCAGACTCTGCCCACCTCCTAAGATCCCCCTGGATCCTGACCATGTAGTTGGTAAACTCTTCCCATACATCCTCCACTGGCCCCTCTTGACCGAAAGCATCCTTACACCTCCTGATTTAGGAGAAATGTTAAGGTTCTTGATTACCCAGTGACTCACTAGCAGATATTTACCCTCCTGACTTCTCCTTGAGCTGGACAAAAGTCTCTATCCTGTTAGAGAATCCCCTGTCCCAGGATCACCCAAAGATTTCTTAAGTCAGATCCAGAAAAAAACCAGAAGAGTACCCATTCCTTTCCTATGAATATGATGACTGGTTAATATGGAACTGCAGAGGAGACCTTGACTTTTCTTAAAACATACTCTGTTCTGGGAAGAGATCGTCATTCATTACCAGGCCTCATAATAACTGAAAATGAAAAACAAAACAAAACTGAATGATAGATGAAAACTGCAGACTTCTTTCTAAGCAGTCTAATGCAGGTATCATTGAACTACAACTAGTTCTGGCCTACTCTTTGTTTTATAGATTGATTGATTGTGCGAGAGAGAGCCCGCATGTTCGAGTACACACATGTGACCAAGTGTGGAGGGAGGGGCAGAGGGAGAGAATCTTTAGAATCCCTACTGAGCACAAGCCCAATGCGGGGCTCAAAGCCATGATCCTGAGATCATGACCCGAGCTGAAACCAAGAGTCGGTTGCTTAACCCATTGAGCCACCCAGGTGCCCTTGGCCTACTGTTTTTAGAAATAAAGTTTTATTGAAACAACTACATTTTTATTTACTTATTGTCTATGTTTTTCTATGGCATCAGCAGAATGGAGTAGCCCACAGAGCCTAAAATGGTTATTATCTGCCCTTTACAGGACAGTTTGCCAGCTCCCGCTCTAATGGTTAGAAACATGGGCTTTTTCTTTTTTTTTAAATTATGTTATTTTAGTCCCCACACAGTACATCATTAGTTTTTGATGTAGTGTTCCATGGTTCATTGTTTACGTATGAGAAACATGGGCTCTTAACTCCAAATACTCTTAGAAGGTAGTCAAGAGACAAGATCTGCCATCTTCTTATCTTAAAGTGAAGATGACATGGAAATGCAGAGAAATGGGGTGAAAAGTCAGGGTCACAGAGCCAGTTATTGTCTGGGGGTTAAGAGTGTGGACTCTGGAGTTAACTGCCACTTACTAGACTTAAACGGCCTTGGGTGTGTCATTGGAGGTTACAAAGCCTTGTTTCTTCAACAGTGTTCTTGAGAGGAGTGAGATAACTCAGTTATTTCATCAGTAAATATTTAGTGGGCTTCCACGCAGTGCCAAGCACCATTTGAGGTGCTGGTGACAGAACAGCAACTGTGAAGGACAGAGTAACCCAGATGGTATATAACAGTACATTGGTCTTGAGGTGGTTGGGCCGGGGGACAGGGAGAGAGATGGAGGTTAGAGATCTATTAGAGCTCAGAGTTCAGGTAGGCCCATCTGAGGAGGGGTCTTTTGAGTTGATGCCTCAATGACAAAAAAGAGACAGCCTGGCAAGGATTTGGGAGCAGGGAAAATAGCCAGTACAAATATTCTGGCTGGCAGTGAGGCTGTCTGGTCATGAAGGAAAGGAGGTAGTGCTACAGTCTTGTGTGAGGAGGAGAGAAGCGGGAGGACAAGGTCTGACAGGTCAGTAGGGCCAGATCCTGTCGGGCCTCATCAGTTGTGGCAAAGAATTGGGATTTCAGTCTAAGTGCAATGGCAACAGCTGGAGGGTGAGTGCTGTGATCTAAGCATCCAGGTGATCCTTCTGGCAGATGGGATTCTATACACAAGATTTGCAGCAGGGAAAACAGTTAGTGGGCTATTGCACAGTCCAGATGAAAGAGGCAGGCAGCTTGGGCTGGGACCATGGCAGGCAAGGTGGAAAGAAGTAGATAGAGGTGAAACTAATGGAACATGCTGGAAGATCAGGATTCATGTAATAATGTATGGGAAATGTTTAGCATGGGGCCAGGGACATAGGATTATCATCATCCCGTCATTAGCACCACCACCCCCACTTCCACCATCACCACCACTGTTCTCATCTTGAGGAATAGTGTAACGTTATGGTTAAGAGAGCAGACTCCAGGGCGCCTGGGTGGCTCAGTGGGTTAAGCCTCTGCCTTCGGCTCAGGTCATGATCTCAGGGTCCTGGGATTGAGTCCCACATCAGGTTCTCTGCTCAGCAGGGAGCCTGCTTCCCCCTCTCTCTGCCTGCCTCTCTGCCAACTTGTGATCTCTCTCTCTCAATCTCTCTCTCTCTTTCTGTCAAATAAATAAATAAATAAATAATCTTTAAAAAGAGAGAGAGCAGACTCCAGTCACATTACTGAGGTTCAAGCCCCAGTTGTGCCACTTAGAAGCTCTGTGATGGTGGGCAAATTATACAACCTCTGTGTTTCAGTTACCTTCCCCGTAAACTAGGGGGATCATATTACCTTTCTTCTGGGACATTGTAGAGTACTATAATGTACTCAGCAGATAGTAAACCCTAAAAACTGTTGCTGTTATCTGGAGGCTGGCAGATGGTCCTATACTTGGTAGATGTGGTGAGTATTGCTAAAATCCTCACATTCTGTGGATATCCTCCTTAGAGGTCAAAAACAAATCCTTCTTTATGTAACCCATTGATTGTTGAGGCTAATGGGAGGACTCTCTCCTTGACCTCTGAAATGCTGCAGTTTCAGAGAGCCAAGACAGTCCCACTGTTTCTTAGAACATTTTAGCTGCAGGCTTTTCAGTCAGCATTCCAAAGATGAAAAGGCAACGAAAATATACTGGGATTTCCCCCGAAAAGAGTGTTGGAGTTCTGTGCCTGCTCTGAAAAGCCATGTCTGTTGCGGGGGTGGGGGGGGGGGGTTTGGCAGGCTTGTCATTCAGATGGCATTTCTTCTTACAGGGAGGCTGGGGAAGGGCATCTCATTTCTCTGGCTTAGGCAGATCCTCATTTCAGCGGTAGAGCCTCAGAGATAGCAAGAGCCTCCAGAGTATTCCAGCTATGGGCTTTGAACAACCTGGGCCGAATATGGGGGCATGATTGTCCCGGTCATGCATCAGACAAGCAGGATGCTGGAACCAGGGAACCAGCTTCTGGGAGGTGAGAAAAGCCCCTGGTTGTAGACTCACCTGGAGCCCAGACGAATTGTGTCCTATAAAAGTCTGTCCCAAAAAGATAGCGGTCCATGTTCCCCTCTACCCACAGCCACAGAAGAGATCTCGTCAACCTTTCTGAGCAATCACAAGAACAGTCAGTAGCAACATGTGGTTAAGATCTGCTAAAGCCCAGATCTTTCTCCGTCCCACTCAGAGGCAAGTGCCCACAGATGGCAAGTTTTACTTCTGGGCCAGAGTCTGTTCCTCTACCTGAGGGCTGGGATCTTCAGAACTTCCACAGCTCTGGATGTCTTTTCCTGCAACTGCTTAATTGGACAACTTTTTTCTTAGCTTTAAATTACAAAGAAACAGAGTGGCATAGCGAAACAAATACCCAGCTTTCAAAGCCAGTCATAGCTGGAGTTAAATCTTAGTTTTATCACTTAGTATCTGCTATCCGAAGCAAGTCATTTAACCCCTCTGAGTCTCAGTGTCTTCATTTGAAAAGGGGAAATAGTAATAAATATAAACGTATTTGTAAGATAGGATCTTACTAGTTACCTACTGTGTTGATTACTTTGTTACTTTACATTGGGCCTTACATCTGAATATCTACAAGATCTCCAGTTTATGTTCTCAATATAATTATTTATTTTTTGTGTTATTTATTTTTAAATCTCTACTGGAATACTAACAACACGCATTTATTGAGCATTTACTATGTGACAGTTACTGAGCACATTCACAACATGTTTGATCCTTGGACTGGCACTGCAAGGTGGATACTATTATAATCCCCATTTTACAGATGAGAAAAACGAAGCTCACACAGGTGAAATAATCCATCCAAGTCACAGACTAGAAAGTGGCAGGGCTGGGACTTGAATTTGGGCCACCAAGTCCTTAAGGCACTCTACTAGCCTTTAAAACACTCATGCATCAAAAGTTGCTTTGCTCTTCATGAATGTGTTCACACTAATCAGACACACAGTCACACAGAGATGATCATTTGTCCTTTGCTTCTTGATTTCTAGGAGGTCTTATATATTATGGAGATTAGAGCTTTTTTATATGATTTGCAGGTATTTTTCCCAATTTTCCTTTTGACTTTGCTTATGATGCTCTTGTCATTTTGTTTTTCACATAGAAGGGTTTTCTATTTTATTAACTCTTATGATAGAAAGATTATTAATATTTTCTTCTGGACTTTGAGTCACTGAAAAGCTCCCCTACATTAGGGAATTTGCCCATCTTCTTCTAGCTGTTTTATGTTTTCGTATTTACATTTAAATCTTGATCCAGGGGTGCCTGGGTGGCTCAGTTGTTAAGCAGCTGCCTTTGGTTCAGATCATGATCCCAGGGTCTTGGGATTGAGCCCTGCATTGGGCTCCCTGCTCGGCGGGAAGCCTGCTTCTCCCTCTCCTGCTCCCCCTTCTTGTGTTCCCTCTCTCACTGTATCTCTCTGTCAAATAAAATCTAAAAAAAAAAAAAATCTTTGATCCATTTGAAGTTTATTCTTGTATACAAGTTGAAGTATAGGTTTAGAAAAAAAACTTGAAAACAAAACAAATTACCCTATCCAAATGTGGTCAGAATTTGTATGGAGAATATCTGGAGTAGTGTATCTTCCCTTAAGAATCAAAGTAGGTTTATTGGTGTCATGAGTGATAACTAGGAAGTTGTTCACAATTCTATGTAGACCTCAGGCCTGAAGCTTGAGTAGGGGTTTTCCTGTCCACTGGGATGGTCAAGTGCAGAATGGTATGGGAGGCTCAAGAGAAGACAGCCAGGCAAATGAACCTTCTGGAGGTAGCTCTGGATACTCAATGAGACCTCTGACTCCTTATGCCATCAGTTTCCAAAGACTCACCTATGAAACATCCTTAACATTTTCCTTCTTTTTTCTCTTCGATATTGTTATAAAGATGATTCCTTAGCTATCCTAGGCTTGGTTTTGGCAAAAAGTGTTACTTTGTCAGTGGGTAGTCACATTTGTCTCCTGGCTTTGAGGAACTTAGAATCTTATTGAGGGGAGCAAGACTTAGGTATGTAATATAAATCCTGAATAATGCACAGGAGTAAGAAGACAAGTACTCATTTATATGGTAAAGACCTTTTTGTATAAATTTGTATCAAAACTCTTTCAGTTGCAAGTGCCAGAAACATCTGAAATTACTTTAAGCAGAAAGGGAATTTATGCTGATGTACCAGAAAAGTCCAGTAGTTACTAGCTTCAGGCATGGCTGGATCTAGGTGCTAATTTTCCTCAGAAAGTCTTCTCTCTCTCTCTTCACCTCTCAGCTTGTATTTTTCTGTGTTGCCTCCCTTCTCAGATATGTTCTTCTCTCCTGGTGGAAATATGGCCACCAACATCTCTTAACTTACCCCCTTCTGATATGCTTTCTTGCCCAGTTCCTTCTGCATGGTTCTCATGCCCTTTCCTGAACCAATCACTGTGACCAGAAACAGAGAGTTGCTGATTGGCAGTCCTGACTCACATGTATTCCCAGTCCCCTTGGGAACATTAATGGGCTCAGACCCTTTAGAACAACAAACATGGGGCGGGGGCAGTTTCCCCAGAGAAAATGGAAGAACTGTTATTAGAAGAGGGAGGAACTGATGCTGAGCAAGTCAAAGCCCCAGAGTGCCCTGCCGCACCAGAGCCCTTGAAGAATCAACTCCAGGTGCCAGCAACATAAGCAATGAAAGTCATGATTGGAGCAGTCTGTTAAACCCATAAAAATGAAGGCTTCCTGGGCTGCTGTCTTGCAATAATCAAGAGCAATAGCATTTGTCAGTTTTCACCAGCATGACTAAATGAAACTAAACAAACAAAACATTGCTGCCTGTCTATTACTGATGACGAGTTTCTGAGATTGTAATGGAATTTGTTGGAAAAGCTACCATTGTGTCATCAGGACTTATTAAATACCAAAATCCAGCAAAAGAGAACACATTGGAAGATTGTTTTCCTTTCTCCACCACAGACTACGATTTGGAGAAAGAACCAGGTCTTGAATTGAGTAAGATTCTTAATTTGGTTCTTTTGCAAATGGCAGTTACTAATTCCACACATGAAAATTATTTAGATTATGAAGAAACATAATATAGATTATGAAGAAAGTGCAAGGGGCTTTGTATATGAAACAATTTAGCCAGTTTGTTGGCTGTACCTCACACTTCCTATGCATTATCTCTTTCGGTTTTCACAATAGTCCTATGCATTGTTTTCATCCCCATTTTATAGGTGAGAAAACTGAGCTTCAGAAGGATCCCCTCACCCAGTGTCCCAGATCAATGAGTAGTAGAATCAGAATTCAGACTCAGGCAGCTGGACTCCAGCATGTGGGTTCCTAACAGTGCTCAGTAATTAGCTGGCTTTGTAACCCTGACCTTGTCACCTCACATGTTTTCCTCAATTCCTTTTTGCACATGAACTATTTTTTTTTTGATAGAAGAATTTTTTTTTAAGATTTTATTTATTTAGTTGACAGAGCGAGAGAGTGAGAGAGGGAAGACAAGCAGGCAGAGTGTGAGAGGGAGAAGCAGGCTCTCCACTGAGCAGGGATCCCGATGCAGAGCTCGATCCCAGGACCCTGGGATCAGGACCTGAGCCAAAGGCAGACACTTAATGACTGAGCCACCCAGGCACCCCATGTTAGAAGAATCTTTGAACGGTGATACCACTAATGTGTTCTACTCTGAGAATCTTGGTATATAATTAGCTCTTAATAATGATAGAATTCTCCAATTGCTTTCCTCCCACCTTTTGCAGAAAACATTCACAGTTGCTAAAATGGACTGAATAGCATTCCATTCTTTTCATTTTATCTTTAGGAAGGAAGGCAAGGATCCAGGATGTTGACCAAGTTGGCCATCAGCTCTGACTTTTACCATTGTCAATAATCTTTAAAAAAGAGTCCGATCTGTGAGATCTGGTAATTATATACCTGTGTGTAAAGGGTTCCAAGACTGAGCTTTTCGCCAAATTTGGGTAAATCAGAGTCCTGCCACTGTGACCCCAAAGAAGTTGTGGAGCCTGAGTCCCAGGTTCCTCCTGTGTGATGGGGTCCCCAGTAGGTCTGAGCTCCCAGGGCTGTCATGGAGATGAAGCATACACAGTGCTGCCCCTAAGAAGAGCTCAGGAAAGCCCAGCTGCCAGTCATATAATCATTGCTTATTACAATTACAATTAACTTATTATTTCTTGTCCTCACCCCTCCCCCTCCAAAATAAACTCCAGCGCCACAGGATCACTCTTTTTATCGCTGACATTTAATAGTTAAACATCCTTTTCTTTGCAGCGGTTTGCAAAGCACCTTGTAATTTCCTCTCTTCCTAATTCCTGGAATTCTGTTTGTTTGAACTTGAATTGTTTAAAGCTCTCTGTTGAGCAAACTCTCCTTTGTGTTTTTTCCTCTGATGTCCAGAGGCTTTGAAACAGTAGCTTTTCCGTAATCTCCCACAAAAGTTGCACTAACTCCCTGAAGGGTCCGTCAGTGGCTTTAGCTCAGCCTTCTCTTCCAGCTGGCTGTCTGGCTCCTTCTGTTTTCCTTCTTTCCCCGAGATCTTTTCTCTTTGTTTAGCTCTTTAAAGGGGAATCTCTTGCAGGCCTTTCTCTAAAACATGCTTGCCTCCTCCACTCAAGATTAAGCTGTTATCTTGGTGACAGGTACTGACGAATACCACAGAGAATCATACATGGTCACGTGGCTTGGCTCACAGATTAGTGCCTTTTTCAGGTGATAATGATCCCCCTGGCAGTGGCAGAAGCTTTGTCATAAAAAGTTGATTATTTATGGCAACCCTGGTTCTGGCCGGTAAAACAGCCTGGGAACTAGTTAGTTGTTCTTTCTCCTCCCCAGGGAACCTCTCTGGAATTCATTTATGGCAGAAGAACACACAAGGGCATGTATCAGGTTTTTAATCAGAATAACCTCCCATCTGTAAGAGCATTTTATAGATTCCAGAGCATTTCCATGTACATAATCTCACAGTGAACTTGTCCCTGGGAGCTGGTCAGATATGTCTGTCCAGGGGAGGTGAGGGGGAAGAGGATAGTGAATCCAGGATGCTGAGCTGTGTGGCATGGGATCTTGAGGCTATGAGCAGTCCCTTAGATGCACTTAGGATGTGCCTGGACTGGGCTCTGATAAGAAGGAGAACCTCCTCTCCTACTTTCTGGTGCTTTTCTCAGTCATGTTAATAACAAACGACCTGTGAGAGGATTTCACAAGATTCAGAGGGAACCTTGATCATGAAACAATCCTTTATAGATCCATTTAAGCTGTCTTTTTTTCCCCCCTCTTGTGGTATGTGTAAGACATCCATCTTATATTATAACATTTTACTCAGCATCTGCTGCAACGGGAAACGATGGGATAATGCTCGCTTCCTGATCAAAGTAGGTGAATTCCTAGCAGAGGTCATTGGAAAGATATTTGAGGGAGGAGAGGGATATTTCCTCCTTTAGTTTTGGTAGGCTTCCAAAGAAGAAGGGGGAAAAGAAACTGATTTGAAGAAACTGATGGTTTACCATATTTATGGCAACACCACTACCAAATAAACGCCCTGGTTCTACCTGGCTTTGTGACGCACCTCAGTTCAATGATTGCCCCTGCAATTTTTTTCATTATAAAAAGAACGCAACCACACAACCCACAGTTGACACAACCATGATTTTCATTGTATGTTTTCTCCTGCGCATACATACATACCGCAGAGGTGCTCTGATAAATGGCTTTCAAACTGCTTTTTTTTTAACATAGCATTTTTCATGTTGCTAGGCTTCAGTAGTATACTGATTACTGTGGATGTCCTGCCATTTAATTAAACATCCTATGTTGTCCAGCATTTGACTTTCAAGACAGCTTAGCCCAGGACTGGAAAATGTGGGCCCTGAATCGAACCTGATGTGATTTCCTGCTCTGCCACTTTTCAGCTGTGCCAATTTGGGGACTTGCCCAGAGAATGAGAATACTGTCCTCGAAAGGTTGTTGAATGTATATAAAACATTTCGTATAGTTCCTGCCATGTAGTGCATGTTCCATATTCAATAGCTAAGTCTTATTATTTCTACTTCATCAGTATTAAATTGACAAGGCACTGAAAATATTTCCTTTTGGATGATTTTTCATTTGGTAAACTCCTCCACATGGGAAAATTGGGCTGAGACATTTGCACGTTTCTGTTGCTCTCGGTGTATATTGGTATTTCTTGGTGTCAGAGTTTTCACCGTCATCAACGATTCTGAGTGTGCCATTTCCCTATGCCCTCACCAGCCCTGGAAACTATCATTTGCTAAGTTGGACAATTTAGTATGTTAGACATGATGCCTGGTGATCTGCTCACATGAGAGAAGCAGAGAGAATAGTGTAATTAGCACCTCCTCTCACCCAGCACCCAGCATCCACGATGGTGAACCTCTTCCCAGTCTCACCACACCGTGATTCCAGCATCCTATCTTTTCAGTCGTCAGAACTTCAGCGTACGTCTCTACCTGATAAGGATGTTTGTTTTTTTTTTCATAACTCCCACGGCTTATCACACTTAAGACTAACAAGAATTCCCTCACATCATCTAATTATTTGGTCCAAAGTCATATCCCCAATTCAAATTTGCCTTTGGACTGCATCTTAGGTGATAGGGAGGGCGTTCTTATTAATTTGTCTCAGAGAGGTTCTGTGTGGGGCGCTAGGGTGGCTCCGCCAGTTAAGGTACCAACTTTTGATTTCAGTTCAGGTCATGCTCTCAGAGTTGTCAGATGGAGCCCTGTATCGGACTCCATGCTAGGGGTGGAGTCTGCTTAAGATTTTCTCTCTTCCTCTGCCCCTCCCCCCTACTTCCACCTCCATGAAGCTCTGTCTCTCTCTCTCTCTCTCTCAAAAACAAAAAACAAAAATTTTTTTAAATTTTCTTTTTATTTTAATAACATGTAATGTATTATGTAATGTATTATTAGCCCCAGGGGTACAGGTCTGTGAATCATCAGTCTTACGCAACTCACAGCACTCACCATGGCACATACCCTCCCCAATGTCCATCATCCAGCCACCCCATCCCTCCCCAACTCACCCCCCAGCAACTCTCAGTTTGTTTTGTGAGATTAAGAGTCTCTTATGGTTTGTCTCCCTCCCAATCCCATCTTGTTTCATTTTTTTCCTTCCCTTCCCCCCATAAACCCCCCGCCCTGCCTCTCAATTTCTCATATCAGAGAGATCATATAATAATTGTTTTGAGAGTGATCCTATTTGAAAAAAAAGGTATGTGTGTGGGGGGAAGAGGCACTGGTTGGCTCAGTCAGTAGAGCATGAGACTCTTAAAGAGGTTCTGTTTGAAGCAGGATCCCAACATGGTTCACCTGTTTCTTTCGACTTTACTCTGTAAAACTTCCTCCTCCCTGTGTTTTCCCTCATGCTATTAATTGGTTGGAGAAACCACGTCATTGATCTTGTGAAATGTTTTCTACCCTTCTTTCAGTGATTGCTTTGTTGCTTTGTCATGGTGCAGCTTAAGTTTTCTTTCTCTTCTGTTTTCAGCAAACTGGTAGGTGGATCTGGAAGTTTGATAAGCACCATCCTTAAATTTAACGGGGTATTTTGAGGGGAAATGCCCCCTTACAGTCTTTCCCTGAGTAGAGTGTAAGGCGATTATTACTCCCTTGACAGTAGTAGAACCGCACAAAGCTTCTGTTGATCATTCAACTGTGTGGAAGAAGTTTAATATAGGAGTAGGTGATTCTATTAGCTTAAAAATACTCCAGCCGTAGTTAGTCATTGCCCTGCAAGTCATTCTTATCTTTGTTTCACTGTCCTAAAAACAGATCCAGAGGTAGGTGTGGACAGGCCCTACCCTCCAGTTCTAGATGGGGAAGTAATCAGAAAAGGAACATGGCTCTAGTGTTAAGTCATTTCAGAAGCTGCCACCTGACAGAACGTGGTTAATGAGCGGTAGCAATAAGAGTCTTTAGAAATCCAGAGAAGGAACCATCTCCTCCGAGGTGGCTGGATCTGGGAGGGCTTCTGAAAAGAAAACCTTGGTCTAGGATTTTCGCAACTGGTGATGTTTGAAAGGCAGAGAAAGAGAAGGGGAGTGATGGCTATTCTGGACTTGAATTCAGAGGCACACAAGACTTTTCCAGCGTCAGCCAGTCCGTCCACTCGTGTTGACAGCCTTCCCTACTTAGTCTTCTGAGATATTTTCTGTCCTTTGTTCTTTAATTTATTCAACAAATATTTATGGAACACCTGTTATGTGCTAGCCTTGTTTGTGGCACAGGGACATGGCTCGTGAAGCAACCTGACTTCATGGAGGGAACATCAGCTGGGGGTCAGAAGACCTGAGCTTACTCTGGAATCTTGTTTTTAGAATAAAAGTACAAAAGGAATGCCTCGGGGTTATTGGGACTCCTGGTATCTCCAGAGGGAGACCCCAACAGATTTGACTGAGGTAAATTATATATACATATATGTATATGTATATATATAAAAAACTGGTTGAATGATATATATATAATACATATTTTATATATATGTATATCTTAAATTTTTTAATTCTCTTACCTTCTTTACTCTCTTGTCTTTCTTGTGGATGCTCTTTATCCTTTGAGTTCTAAAGCTAAGCTGGAAACTCATGAAACAGTATTTGTCACTGCCCTGGGCAAGGATACAAATGAAAACAAGAAGAATTCTTTAGCTCTCAGACAGCTCACCTTTGTTCAGGTTCCAAGAGCTTAGGATGGAGACAGAGGGAAGGCTTACCTGCAGTTATCCTACGGGAAGAGGTGTGCTCGTTCACATGGACAAGAACTCCTCTTGAGATTGAAAATGGCTTATGATCGACGGGGTGGCTGGGAACAAAGGAAAGAAATTGTTAGCATTTTTTGGCATACTCATTAGTCTGCAGGATCTCCATTTCTGTCAACTGGATCAAGGTCTTTTTTCCTTTGATTTCAATTCTGCCAGCATCGACTGAGTGCTTGCTGTGTGCGATAGTGGTCATTTCAAGAGGAGGGATTTAACTTCCCTTCCCCTTTACCTCCACAGAACATCTCCAGTAAGCTTACAAGCTAAGTGTGTTCATTGTGGTTGCTGTGCAAACACAGTTTCAAATGAAACCCCTCTTATCCTACCCCCCCATGATTCCCATAAGTCCCTCTCTTCCCCCTTTCTCTTTCCCTGTCACCTAACGTTCAGCAGAATTTCATTATCTTCAAGATGAAAGGGAACTGAGGGGTCACCCAGTTCTGGGTTTGTTCACAATGTATGCCACCCCTTCCCCCAGCCAGGAAATCGGGACAGAGGACCATTCACATCTCAGCTCTTTTGTCCCTAACCTTCTGGGTGTAAAATGTCAATGGACAAGACTTGGTTTGGAAAACTCTAATCCAGGGCGCCTGGGTGGCTCAGTGGGTTAAACCCTCTGCCTTCAGCTCAGGTCATGATCTCAGGGTCCTGGGATGGAGCCCCACATCGGGCTCTCTGCTCATGGGGGAGCCTGCTTCCCCCTCCCTCTCTGCCTACCTCTCTGCCTAGCTGTATCTCTGTGAAATTAATAAATAAATAATCTTTTTTTTTTTTTTTAATTTATTTGTCAGAGAGAGTGAGCACAGGCAGACAGAGTGGCAGGCAGAGGCAGAGGGAGAAGCAGGCTCCCTGCCAAGCAAGGAGCCCGATGTGGGACTCGATTCCAGGACGCTGGGATCATGACCTGAGCCGAAGACAGCCGCTTAACCGACTGAGCCACCCAGGCGTCCAATAAATAAATAATCTTTAAAAAAAAAAAGAAAACTCTAATCCAGTACATTTGGTTTGATCAGAACAGGATCTAGGAGAGTTAAATAATTTGTCCACAGCTGCTGGGAGTCTGTAGGTCAAGGAGGAATGAAACCCAAGGCAGCTTGAGCCCACACACATGTGCTACCTGTAAAGCCACCTGCCCGTGTTGTGGACAAGGACTGCTGCTCTGTGGCTTTGGGGTGCACTAAGGCCACCAACATTCAATCTTCGGGGAGGGGGTGCAGCTGCTGTTAAGACCAACTGCTGCTGAGCCGACTAAGTCCTCGTGGGGCTACTCAGTAGCTGTGTGGCCTTGAGCAAGTTACTTAATCTTTCTGAGCCTCTACACCCTCATCATAAAACAGAGAAAGTGCGCTTTTCAGCAAGTTGTGAGGACTCAGTAGGATAATACATATCACAGGCTTGTCACGGTGGCATAAAGCAAATTTTCTAGTGTTTCAGCACACACATGTAAACTCCCTAGATCACAATGGTTCCTTTTTGTTCTGTCTGAAGTTAACGCACATCTGTCTGTATTACTCCATTTTTTGGAAAGAGAATCCAATAAGGAATTTTTGATCTGAGGATGTGGCAAACATGTACTCTACTCTTAGAAATTATTTAAACCACTTTGTTTCAATGGTGTCTTTTCAATTGTTTGGTTGGATCCTGGGCTTTAAGGAGATTCTTTCCTCCTCTAGATTTATCTCCCAGCTCTCTTCGAGACCATAATAAACCTAGCTACTGTTTATAAAATTACTACTATGTGTTAGCCTCTTATCTGGCTTCTCTCTAATCTTCACCTGCACCCTTTGAAGTCGGTGCTTTTCTCTCCTAATTGCAGATGAGGGCACTGAGGCTCTGAGAGATTGAGTAACTTGTGTGATTGTTGAAGATTGTTGAAGACTGGAAGATGAATGCATGCACTTGGGTGAGCTGCAGTTGTCTGATTGTGAGATGATGTCTGGGGTGACTCTAGCACCCGGGATTTACAACTGTCAGGAACCTGAGTGGCCATCCAACCCCTTTTTGACCAGCAGGAGAGACTGGTGAGCAAAGAAGTCCTAGGGCTTGACCAAAGTCGGTGTAGGAGTCCAGGGCTAAGATTTGAACCTAGGTTTCCTGACTCTTGTTTGATGTTCTTTCAATCATATCATGTAGGCTTGAATCCTTGACACTTAGAGTCATAGTCTCTGGTATCAGGATACTGGCTATGTTGCAAATAGCCTGAAAATAGTTAATGTTCCACTTCATGATTGGAGCTGAAGATTCTAGAAGCAAAGTACTTGCATTTGAATCTCAGCTCTGCCATTTACCAGCTCTGGACTTTGGGCAAGTTGAACTCCCTGTGCCTCAGTTTCTCCCTTTATAGAAGGACCTACCTCATTGGATTGTTGTAAGGAACATCTGACATATGTCACATATAGCCAAACAAGGTGCCTGGCAGAGAGCAAACTCTGAGTGGGCATCAGCTAAGGTTGTCATTTGTTGAGTTCCTGGCACTTGCCAGGCATATTTCGGCACTGGGGCTAGAACCCTGAATGAAAGAGACAAGCGTTTTGCCCCTAGGAAGCTTACCATCAAGTGGGAGACACAGATCTTAGAGAATAATCAAGCTTATGATTTATTCAGTAAGTCTAGTTCCATTTATTTACAAAGCACTGTTGACAAGTCGCCGCAGCATATCTTTCTCTTTAGTTTTGATTTTTATAAGTGTGTGACCTCAGCGCCAGTATTTTGCATCAGAAGCTTGGCCTGGGATCCACAGAGCCCTCAGCCCCGAAATTCCTGGTGCTGAGCACCACATGCCAGCAGCCATCTGTGTATTGCATCAAGAACAGAACTGGCTGCCATCCTTCCACTTGGACGTAAGCAGCCTACCCGAAGGGCAGAAAGGAAGTTATGACTGGGGAAGAGCCACAAGGCAGCAAGACTTGGTGACTGAAGGAACAGACAGCTCTCCTCATCATAGCAGGCCTGTAGGAAGAGGACACAGTAGGAACCAAATGTTGTCATACAGATAACACAAGCACCATGTGGCCCAGTACCTATTTTTAAGTAACAGCAGTATATTTCAGGCCTGTTCCATCCCATGTATAATGTAGCTACATTTCTCTTTCAGCATTTTTTACAAGATTTTATTTAGTTATTTGACACACAGAGAAATCACAAGTAGACAGAGAGGCAGGCAGAGAGAGAGGGGGAAGCAGGCCCTCCGCCGAGCAGAGAGCCGAATGCGGTACTCGATCCCAGGACCCTGAGGTCATGACCTGAGCCGAAGGCAGAGGCTTAACCCACTGAGCCACCCAGGTGCCCCTCAGTGTTATTTTTGTTTGTTTGTTTTGTTTTGTTTTTTGCTCATGGTTGATCTTACCGATATTTAGATCTTGCTTTCTTGGCCATTTGATATTAAAGGAGTCTGTATTCCTCATTGCATTTCCTGGCAAATGAGAGCATCAAGCTGAATTTTCTGATGAACTCGTGTAAAACATTACCGTACTGAACTACCCAAAATGTGGGCTGCCTACAGCAAACATGCTGATTTTAGATAAGGATGCTTTCGTCACTAGTGATAATATCAGTTTTATTTTTTTCCTGAAATAAAATAACCCAAAACCAGGGCAGTACTTCATGGATACTTCAGTCTTTGGGGTTTGATAGAGTCAGAGAAGGTAAGCATCTGTGTTTAAATCACCTTATTTTACAGTTCAAGAAACTGGGCCTTAGTGAGTTTAGTTGACTTGTTCAAGGTCACACAGCAAATTTAGAGGTAGAACCGGGATCGGACTCTCCATCTTCAAATGTAGGTCAGTTAGCTTTTTCCTGTGCTTTTTATATATGCACAATGGTTGAGTCCGTATTTGAAATAATGGATTTAAAGAATTATTAACCTCTCTAGAAGCAAGAAGGGTAGAAAAGATCCCCAGATCCCATCTTTTCCTTAAAAAAAATATTTTATTTGTTTATGAGAAAGAGAGAGAGGGAGGTGCAGATGGAGAGGGAGAAGCAGACTGCCCACTGAACAGGGAGCCCAAGATTGTGACCTGAGCTGAAGGCAAACATTTAACCAACTGAGCCACCCAGGTGCCCCCCAATCTTTTCATTCCTAATTCATTGAGAAAAAACACAGTAGAAAATGTTACTATCAATATGGGTTATGTGCTTACCTTGTGCCTAGAACACTGAAATACATATTATCTCATTAAACTATTCATATATTTTATCTCATCAAAGCCTTACAGCTCTTGTAGCCTCATTTTATAGATGATTTCACAGAGGTTTGGCATGGTTAAATAAATTCTCCAAAAGTTAACAAGTGGAAAACTTGCTGCTTGCATCTAGGCTTCTTATTCCAGAGCTTGCATTTTCCTATGTTCTACCAGGAACTGAAGGATGAGGGGTTCGGTATTCCATAAAGTTGTACTATAGCACCAGGGAAGAAGGGAAATTTTGTATTCTTCAAAAATTAACACATTATACAATTAATTTTCAGTTTACTGGAGCAGTCTGTAGGTGTCTTTTCTTCCTTCACTTTGTAATTGTGTACCTTTCCTATTAAAAGTTCCTTTAGGGGATGGTAATTAATTTGGAAGGCTCCATTACTCCCGCTTCCAGCTGGTACAGATGCTTGGCCTCCTCTGGACAGGTAGGAGGGAGGGTGCTGGCCTCTCCCTGCTGAGCTCATAAACTGAAGTGTCTAAATTCAGGAGTGATGCCAGGTGGGGTGGGGGCAAGGAAGGGAGGAAAGGGATGTGGTGTTTGGAGCCCATAACTCAGGAAACATGATGGCACCTAATTTCAGAGTGGCATGAGGCAAGGTTTAGGAAAAGAATAATGAGCTATTGTTGTGGACTTCTTTTCTTTAATGGGTGGGTTGTTTTTATAAAGTTTATGAACAGGAAACTGAAGTAAAATGCTGATCCCGTTGGTTTTTGAGCCCGGCCAGCATCATTTTCATTTTTATTTTTGAGTGTTGGTGACATGCACTTCCTTTAACACTTCTGGGGGTAAAGTGTAACAAGACACCCCAAACCACATTTTATAACAGCAGAGTCTGAAAGAGGAGTTGTAGTTTCAGATCTTCTCGATAACAGCATGGGACAGAATAAGATCCCTCCCAACTCAGAGAGAAAGATACCCCTTTCAGAAGCCAAGGTAGTCTGCAGAAAGTTCTCCCATGAAAAACTTCTGGAAAATTTGCCCAACATGTGGAAAATCTTTCACATGCATTGAAATGGGTATTGCTATGGCAAAGAAAATACTGATCAGATTCCCCTCCTTCCCTCAATCATAGAAACCCAGCCCATCTAGCCATTGTTTTCCCTGAAAAATGACCTCATCTTGAAGAAGGTGGTCCTATGTATTGTGCATTTTGGATGCAGGACCAATGTTTCAGGCACCTGGCTGCCAACTTCAGAGATGTTAGAAGTTGTTTTGTTCCCTCAGGGTGTTTCTTCCTTGCTTACCTTGTAAAAGTTATGTCTTATTCCATTTTCCTGGCACCAGAGCAATCCTTGTACCTACCCAACTGCATTTGGTTTTTCTGAGCCTACAGACAGTGCTGGGTTATTAAAGTTCAAGGAGGAAGCCACGTGATGTTAGCTTTACAATTTTAATTCTCTCTTACCTTCCTCCCTTCCTTCCTCCCACACCCTGGCAGATGAATTTTGTTTCTCACATACTGTGTCTAAACTAGAATGAGCTCTCAAAGCATCTCTTGTAAGACTCCAGGTGAGGATGCCCAGACGGGGAGAGTGGCACCCTCCCTTGAAGGAGCAGCCAGCAGAGAAATTTCCTTCTTCTCTCATTGGCTTCCTTGGATAAAAGTTCTTGAGTCCATACTTTTCACATCAGCCTGAGAACTTGAGATTAGCACCATGTTTAATCTTGCAGAAACACCAGGAAAAACTTCCCCTCCCACTTCAAAGGCCCAACTCAAGAGAACAAAGTTGAAATATAAAAAACATGAGGTATGAGTGTGGCAAGTTGGAAAGAAAAAATATATATAGGGAGTTCAAACTGGATTCAAAAACCTAAAGAAGGAAAGGGAAGAAAGTGCCTCGAGAGGGCAAAAAAAGGACAATGAGCATGTTACAAGGCATCTCTGAAAACAGCCTTGTTGATATCCTTTGTCACTGATTTCAGGCTCCATGGCAAGTCTACCTGGTTCCGGAATTAGTGTAAATTGCCAGAACTGTGTAAAAAGCTGGAGGGAACCGAAAGCTGTCAGTAATAGTCAAAAGGGCCTCATAGCCTTATACTGCAGGAACACTTCTCTCAAAGTGGTTTTGATGCCTTTTGGATTCTTCAAGAAGCATATCTACCCAAAAAAAATTTTTTTAAGATTTTTGTTTATTTATTTGAGACACACAGAGACAGAGACAGACAGCATGAGCGGAGGGGAGGAGGCCGAGGGAGAGGGGAAGCAGACTCCCCTGCTGAGCAAGGAGCCCAATGCAGGGCTCGATCCCAGGACCCAGAGATCATGACTGGAGCCGAAGGCAGACACTTAACCAACTGAGCCACCCAAGTGCCCTTCAAAAATATTTTTAACAGCCCACTGTAATGTTCTGCATATGATTTCTTGGTTCCATCACAGAAACTTTACTTTTTTAAGTTTTTTAAAAATATTCTATTTATTTATATATTTGAGAGAGAGACAGCACAAGCAGGGGGAGCGGTGGGCAGAGGGAGAGGGAGAAGCAGACTGCCCACAGAGCAGGGAGCCTGAAGTGGGGCTTGATCCCAGGACGCTGGGACCATGACCTGAGCCAAAAGCAGACATTTAACCGACTGAGCCACTCAGGTGCCCCCGCATCACAGAAACTTTAAATATGCTGTGTTCCTATTATATTCTTTTCTGGATTCATCTCTTCCATGGCATGTACTTTGATTAGTCCCACTTCAATTTAATATTCATTTAGCCATATGGATCCTTCTTCCATGTGCCAGCATGATAGAAGGAGCTGGAGCCCCTGTGGTGAGTGAGATAAACATGGTCCCTGTGCCTTTGTAGCTCCCTGTCAGGTGATGGTGACACCTCAAATCTGTCATTATAAGCTGGATGGGTGTTGGAGAAAGAGAGATCTTCAGGGTTGGGGGGTACAAAGAAGCAAGGGTTCCCCTAGCCTGAGGATGAAGGACAGCCTTGAGTGAGAGAAATTATTTGGTAGGAAGCCATCTGATAGTTGTTCTTGTCATGCCAAAGAACTAAATGATCATGCAGCAATAAAGGATAGTAGACTAGAAGCCTGGACTTGTGTTCAGCCTTCTGTTGCCAAGGCTTTTGGTTCAGTGAGAACAGTGAGCCCATGAGACGTGAGTTGCTGAGCTTGGTTTTAGATGTGAGGTGGAAAAAAATTCAAACAGAGCGGAACTCACCTCCCACTTAACCAAAGCACCCAGTGAACCTATACCGTCTGTCCCCTCTGTAGAGTTGTCAGACGCCCATGATAATGAGGAACACTTTTAGCTCATGGGCTGCCCTCTAGCACACACCAACCAACTTCTGTTCCCACCACGTGAGTGAGACACATGCTTCCCAGGAGTCCCCAGGTCTGCTTCTGCTCATTGAACTCATTCTTTAATTAAGGTCTTCTATACACATCACTCCCCTCCCGGCAACCCTCCCCTCCAGCCCCAGATCTTTTTCAAGTAAACATCTCAAGCCAACTGCCTTCCTCCCATTCTCTACTGCTACAGCTAATTTTTTAAAAACTTAAATGCGGTCATGTCCCCTGGCTATGGAGATAAGCATGTTTTTAACCGAAACTCTGGATACCAGATTGTAAATCAAGTTCTAAGAGCCAGAACATGTCTCCTGGTGGGTGGCTTAGTTGGTAGTTTACTTGGGAGTGTGGACTTGCATTATTTTTCATTGTATCCCTGATGCACCCGTATATACAGAGCAGGCTCTCCAGTGTATAATAGCTCCTCAGTACTGCATGAGCAAATAAGCAGGTCTCCATGTCCACTCTGGATTTTGATGCTATAACCATTGGGCTAATTACACAATTAGCCCGGCCCGAGACTCAGTGGTTCAGAATATTCCTGGAATGGGAGAGGTGGACAGGTTCATTCTGGGACTGGCTGATAATTCTAACAACACCATGCTACTCAAACAACTGTTCTCTGAGGGTGTTTATCAAAAACTCAAATTCCCAGAGTCCAATTCAGCAGACCCAAAGTGGGGCCCATGGGTATGGATTTGATAAGCCTCTCAGCTGGTTTCTCTATAAGTGGTCTCTTGAATTATTGTCCCTGAATTCCCAGAGGTCATGTTTCTATAAATATGTAGGCTTTCAAATCCCACCCAGATGATAGGAATATCGCTATCATTGAAATGCACATTTCCCCCACATTTTATTTTTTCTAGAATTGGGATGTAGCTCATAATTGATATCATGTTATAATTCAGTTGGCAACATTTTTTTTTCTTTCTTGGTAATACATAAAATAATAACACATATTACAGTCTTCAGCATCTTAGGTTTGAGGGAATATTTGATTGCTGAGTTTGTAGTTGCTGAAAGAGAAAACACTTCTATCCAAAGCTAGAATTTACATATTTTAGATTTTTTAATTCCTCCATGCAGTGATTAGTGTAGAAAACCTATATAATATAACATTAGCTGTAGTCTGAGGGGAACAAATATTTTTAGAGTGTAACAAACTTATTGGATTCTTGGTCAAAAGATATGAAATACTCTCAAACAAATGCAGACTATCCATAAAGTTCAAAGACCTGCTAGTAGTATACAGAAAGTCTTCTAAAGGCTGGCGTTTATTCTATAAGCAAAACAAGCCTGCTGATAGTAATCAGCTCAAATTGGAGAAAGTCAGGATTCTTATTGCAAAATCTTGAGTAAAGACAGGTTTCTAGTCATACACACTATGTGGCCAAAAATACCATGTATCAGAAAGACAGTAAATCGAATCCTCTGGGGTTTTTATTTTATCACTGAGTTTGAATTTCTGCCCCCCAAAACAATTAAATAGGGTGAAAAAGGTTTTTCTCGGAAAGACCAAGCTTTGAACCATTTCTTCCTCCTCCCCGATTTCTTCTTAAATATTACCTTTTGTTGAAACTTTCATTTTCACTGGTCTTTTGAAGTGCAATTTCCTATCTGAAGAGTTTAAGACAGTTTTCTGTCCCCCGCCATTTATTCCCATACTTTTTTTTCTCTTGTCCTTTTGTGTTTTATGAAATCTGTTATTCTGTAAAGGGTCAGGTTTGGGCAACAGGAAAAGATTCTAGGCATGTCAATAATTCTGAGGCTACCTGGCACACTGAAGCATTTTTTTTCTTTCCCCCACCATGCCCAGACTGACATTTGACATTAGTCAATAGTCAAGGTCTGAAGCAAGAATATCCTTGAGGTCAACAGATTATCTGTTAAATTATCAGATTAAACCAACAGGTTACCCTGGCTCTGATGCTATATTTTAGTTCTACTCTCTGTTTAATGCAGGGTTTCTCAACAGCACCATTAATTGGTATTTTGAACCTGTTAATTCTTTGTTGTGGGGGCTGTCCCTGTGCCTTACAGGATGTCTGCCAGTATCCTGGGCCTCTATCCATTAGATGCTACTAGGACCCTCCCACCAGTGACAATCAAAAATGTATTCAAACATTGCCAAGTATCACAGGATGGTGGGAGGGGCACAAAACTGCCCCCAGTTGAGAATCACTGCTGTAATGAACTAGAGACTAGGGAATGTACCTGTCTGTGGTATATCAGGGCAAAACAAATATTCATTTTTTTAAAACATAAAGTCTTGACAAGGCGGAAAAACTCACCACAAAAAAAAGAGCAGGAGACAGGACCGAAGGCTAGGGACCTAATCAATACATTGGTAATATGTCAGATCTGGAATTCAGGATGACGATTCTCAAGGTTCTAGCCGGGCTCGAAAAAGGCATGGAAGATATTAGAGAAACCCTGTCAGGAGAAATAAAAACCCTTTCTGGAGAAATAAAAGAAATAAAGTCTAATCAAGTTGAAATAAAAAAAGCTATTAATGAGGTGCAATAAAAAATGGAGGCTCTTACTGCTAGGATAAAGGAGGCAGAAGACAGAATTAGTGATATAGAAGACCAAATGGCAGGGAATAATGAAGCAGACCAAAAGAGAGACAATCAACTACTGGACCACGAGGGGAGAATTCGAGAGATAAGTGATGCCATAAGACGAAACAACATTAGAATAATTGGGATTCCAGAAGAAGAAGAAAGAGAAATAGGAGCAGAAGGTATACTGGAGAGGATTATTGTAGAGAATTTCCCTAATATAGCAAGGGGAACAAGCATCAAAATCCAGGAGGCCCAGAGAACACCTCTCAAAATCAGTAGGAATCGACCCACACCCCGCCACCTAATAGTAAAATTTACAAGTCTTAGCGACAAAGAGAAAATCCTGAAAGCAGCACGGGACAAGAAGTCTGTAACGTACAATGGTAAAAATATTAGATTGGCAGGAGACTTATCCACAGAGACCTGGCAGGCCAGAAAGAACTGGCATGATATATTCAGAGCACTAAACAAGAAAAACATGCAGCCAAGAATACTTTATCCAGCTAGGTTATCATTGAAAATAGAAGGAGAGATTAAAAGCTTCCAGGACAAACAAAAACTGAAAGAGTTTGTAAACACCAAACCAGCTCTACAGGAAATATTGAAAGGGGTCCTCTAAGCAAAGAGAGACCCTAAAAGTATTA